>JAWQRJ010002050.1:0-14301 GCA_033557515.1 Diorygopyx duplodentatus | reverse complement strand
ATTCCGATGAATAAATAAGATTT
Source organism: Diorygopyx duplodentatus (assembly GCA_033557515.1). Lineage (NCBI taxonomy): Eukaryota > Metazoa > Arthropoda > Insecta > Coleoptera > Scarabaeidae > Diorygopyx > Diorygopyx duplodentatus. Next base: position 14,278 of record JAWQRJ010002050.1, on the reverse strand, counting down.
TTAAAAGTTATATATCTCGCAAATTACATTATTTAATGATATTTCTAGATATTCGTTAAGAGAAAAAATCCTCTATTAGGTAGACGCACAAAATATTTAAAAAAATATTTAAGTACAATATCCTAATTAAGAAAAAAAAGTTTACTATCGTCCTCTAGCGGGAAATTGTAAGAAAATATTTTTAAGTTTTCCATCAAGTTGCAATTTTAAAATAATTCAATTTTTATATAATTTTTTTATTCTATCTTGAATATTAACGGAGGTATAAGAGTGGCCCTGAAAATACAAACACACTGTGTATAATTTTTTCACTAATAAAGTTGAGGGGGTCGAAAACTGCTACAGATATTTTAAAAGGGGTCGATAACCAAAACAGTTTGCACACCCCTGGTCTAGATAATATTTCGGAAATATAAAATAGCTGTAATATAAAGAGCTATAACTATTTAACTAAAAAGTAATCCAGCCTGTAAAAAAACATCATCATCATCAACAAAAACAACAAAAATCAGTGGAAATAAAAATGCTACCCCCTGTCCTCATCATGCACGGAGGGCACTGGAAGTTTAATTAAGTATTATTATTATTATTCATCTAAGTAAATGCAGAAATCAAATAGGGAACACCAGAAAAGTACAAGGTCTAAAAAACGAATAAATTTTATAAATACCCTCATTTTGGGTATTTACCCGAACCAGGGGTAAGTACCTGGGTAAATACCCTACCCAGTGGGCATTTACCACTAAATTTATCACTAAACTGGTGCAAGATAAAAAATATTTTTATTATCTATCCTACAGAATGTTTTGATATCTAGAACCTTTTCCCTCGAAAATTTTTGATACCGTAAATAATATGGAAAATATTCACATTTGAAGAAAATCACGATTTTCAGTTTTTTTCAGAATATCTAGTAGGCGATGCATTTTTTTTAGAAAAACAAAAGAAGGTCTGAATAACTTAGAACCTTTCTTCTTTGAAAAAATTAACCACCTTGATATCTACCACACTTTAAAATCTATCAATATGTGACGTAGGTCAGGATTGCATTTGAATTAAATTTGTGTTACATATGTTGTCAAGATAACAAGCTATTAGACAATCAGATGAACTTGGCAACAAAGTTTTGTGCAAGCGGGCATAATATTTCGAAAACCAGCCGTTTTGGTATTTAATTGAAAATTTTGGACTCAATGAGTTTTACTGACCTCTTATTTATTATCAGTAATGTTTTACTGGCCCACTCAAAAAATACAATTAGAAACCCATGTACGACAATCTTCGAACATAGAAAGAAAACTTTTCTCCAATGCAATGATTTTAAGAATTTTATAATTGAAGGTTGAATACTTACTTAGGTACCACTAGTTGCATTGATGCACTAACGAAGTCAATCTTGCCTTTCACCTTATTATCTTTATGGTTTGTTTTCTAGTAATAAAACTTGCAATGTGTTTACGTTATTTGTATATTGATCTTTGTTTACTTCGAAAAACAAAAATGGATATATTTTTTTCTGGCATTAGGGGATTGCGCTTGTCATTTATAATTGTGTTATTACCCCCTCACTTATAATAAGCTAAATTAATTGTATAACCTTCACAATTTCTAAAAACAAATGACTGCGAAATTATTTTAATAATTACTTTTTAGAAATCTATATTTCCTGTAAACTAATCAAAGAAAAACACTAACGCAAATTCATAAAGTGATTTATTTATAAATATCATATACACAAAACAATTAAATTAGGCACTAGCATTCATTTCCTTCGTGACAAAATCTCGCTTACATATAAATAAATCCTAAATTTTTAAAGAGTGAGACTTCTGTCACAAAGAAAACCACGATTCATTCGCACAAGACTTTCGCATAACTTTTGCAACAACTACACTTAGCTAAGGTGGAACAATCGCTCCCTCCAGTTGTTCCAAAAACAAAAAACCGCCGTTTACATTTAAATGCAACTAAAAATCCATCACAAAACTACATTTTTTTTCGAAGACGTAGAGAAGAAAACCGCACCAAATGTCCTGTTGTTTGGCGTTGGTTTCAACAGACCGGAACTGAAATCTGTTTTCCAATTTAAATATGTGCGACAATAAATAATCCGTGTGGGGGTGTTTTCTTTTTGTTTGAGCCTCTTAATACTGGGGATACGAAGCAGTAAAGCACAGGTATATACAGTCGACGAATTTCTCTCCTTTCCTTTTTTTTTCTATCGCTAGTCGCCCTTAGACCTCGTTGCATTCCAAATAGGCTCTTTGACAGTTCATTCCAGAACGCCCCCTTCTGCTTGCTTCGTACAACATATCAAAGGTGTGATCCTTGTAGGACCGTTCTATGACAAAGCTTGCTGCATATCTGAAAAAGAAATGAAAATTCGTCAAGTTGAAGAGTCTCACAGTTGCTGTGGACTTACGATCCAAGTTGGCAGAAGAGAGACGACTGTCCAATGTCAGTTATGCATTCGTTGCTGGCATCACACATGTACTTCTGCATGCAGCTATCCTTTTCCGTGCTCATGGACCTTACGTATCCTTTCACCATGGCGATCCCAGCTACTGCGGCGTCACTGATGGAATCCTTCCTGCCAATGTTTCTTGCAGCCAGCGAGCGATGCGAGAAAGATGTTTTCAAAGCGTCCAACAAGTTGACCACGATGTTGATAAACTATAAGAGATGTTAGAAAAAAAATTGGAATGGCATCGCTGGTAAGGGAAGTGAAAGATTCGATGGATTTTTCTGATGAATCTTACCTGACCGGCCTGTTTAGCCAACATGTTCACTTGCTCTGGGTCCTGGGTACCGACCAATGTTGAAAGCACTGCACCAAGTACACCCTGTGCAAGCGAAGACTCTACTAGTGCCTTTTGCGAAACTATTTATTTACATCTAAGTTTCTTTTTAATAACTATTATTAACTACCTACTTAAGCAATGATAAGATGGGATAAAGCTAAGGCCAAAATATTAATACGGTTTTAGTTTGTTTGTGGTCGATGTATATTTTTTTAGACATATTATATATATACAAAAAGGTCATATCATACAAAATCTATTTTTCATCATTAATTGCTATTGATTTTCTATGGAATGATTTTTTATGGAATGACCAACAAATAACGTTGACTCACCTGCATGGGAGATCCATTATCTACTTTATCAATTCCATCCCCACCACCACCTCCTCCTAAGAACGCTTTAAGGATCTTCAAACCGACAGAAATCAGATTGGCCCACGGAGAAGTGTTATTATTTTCCAAATCATCTGATTTGTTCGGTCCTTGTTGGGCAGGACTGAAGATCATATGCATCAAAGAGCCTACCAAAACATATTGCACATTTATATTTCCATTCGAAAACAAGTCACTGTAACTAGTACCTAACAAACTAGACCACGTGAATCCGGTTTCTTGTATTTCATTCGTTTCGATGTCATTCAAATCATCCAACGCCACCTTCTTAACCGCGTTCGGTTTCTCCACGAATTTCCTAGCTATTGCTTCTGATGGCAGTTGTGGACCTCTCATGGGCATGAACCCTCTCTCGACTTGAACATTGGGGTAGGCGAATGTACTGATGACGCAGCTACTTGCTACGATTGCAAGCAAAGCCCAGCCTGTTGCTGTTCTATACATTCTACAATAACAAAAAAAAGGCATATTACCGTTAACTATCATCGATTAGTACCATTTGAAGGAGTTGACCCAAAAAAATGTCGATGAAAATTTAGGAACAACATCGAGTCGTGCGGGTTAAATCTAATTTGCTAAATGAAACGATAACTATCTTCGCTTTGCATAACGGACCCACTTGGTCGAGTTCTCTTAATATTTACCGTTCGACTGGTTAAGCTAGGTCAACAGTATTTAGAGTGCAACAGATTGTTTGGAGTGTGAACTAGAAAACTAATGAATCGATGGTTCATTACAACGCATTATTAAGTTTATATTCTTGTTAATAAAGATATAGGGTTCCTCCTCCACCACACCTGGAAATACACCGCCCACACACTTACTGACCGACCCGACCCTACGTACTCCCTCGCTATATAAACCATTTCTTGGACTACGTCACTTCTTACATTTCTTAGACTACTTACTTAAACAAAATGAATCAAACTAGAACAATATAACTTTTTGTTGCTTTTTATGTTTATGAAGTGTTGTTTTGTTTCGCAGTTTTGTTTCACCACTGCAATAGAAACTAGCAATTTTATAGGGATTTACAACAAATTGAAACAAGATATTATGTGCCTTAACTATGTGCGTACATAAGTTGTAAAATGTTTCATTTAAGTACAAAATCTATTATTTCTAGTCTACTATGGGGAATTCATAAGTACAAAGACGTTCCAATTTTCACACTGCACGGTTAACTGAAGATTTTACGTCCAACACTACGTCAAAGCTTGTTGAACACAGCATATGACACACTTCAGTAACACACATAACTGCCATAAACTGAAAATGGTGCTGCAATCGTCAACGTAGTAGAACGACCTCAAAACGATCTTTTTACCTATTGTATATTTTCTTAGGGTAATTTGGGCCTAACGAACCCATCGAAAAGAAATCTTATTAGGCACAACAATGGGTACAATATCCAAACTACCAAACTAACTGCAGAGTCCGGATTGTGATTTTGAAATGCTATTGTTCAAAATAATCATCACTGATGATTTCGGGAAAGTGCCTCCGATGTGCCTTCTTCTTTGAAAGTCGCAGATGATTTATCCTTGAACTTCTTAACTGTGGCCACTACGTTCAATCACCTTTCCTCCGCGTACAATTCTAGTAATCCAGCGGTAAATTTTCCGTGCAGGAAGTGGAAGAAGATATTTAAAGAGAAAAGTAAAAACGCGAAGTTAACCAGGAAGAAAACGGACACTGGTATAGGGCACTGGGTTTGAATATGACCTTGTGCCACTTTGGCTCTAAAACCGTTATACAACCTACTCTCTGCAATGCGTTGTACCTCGCTTGGCTTCGAAACCACTTCCTTTGCATACCTGTGCTCGTTCATAATTTCATTAACCGTTCGTTGGTTTACACTGTGCACCAAAGCACCTGTCAGTGTTCTTCAGAATTGCGTTTTTACACTCGCATATTGTCTTTCGAAATTGTAGAACGGTACAAAGGCATAAAGCCACCAAGAGAAAGAAGAGGAAGAAGGAAGTAAAAAGTAATGTCGCTTCTGGGAACGATGAAATGAAGGAAGACATTTACTACCTCGTCTCCTAACGGACTGTTTCTATTTCATCTAAGAAACTGGTTCTTGATACTAGAAGATAGTAGAAGAGAAGCTGAAGATAAACGAGCAGAAGCAGAACTCCGTCGCGCAGGCGCTAATGATTCCCAATTCTAATTGAAAGTTCAGAGACCATTAACAATGTAGTTGGAGAAAAGTAGGACTCTTATAAATGCCAAGAAAACCGCATACCGGGTGTTCGGAATCTACTTAGCGACCACAGATTGTTGGTTAGGGGTTTAGCCGAGTTATATGTGAATCAGCGAGGCATAAATATTAGGTGTTGATCGCATTTAGCACATTGTTCGAATGTGTGTACTGAATATCGGATTTCTCTTATAACGGAACTAGTCAGAATGAATCAGTAAGTTCCGGGTCAGGAAGAATAAGCTACGTTCTTTGTATAGTTCTAATATATCAGAGTTCAACAAAAGAGGATATCAGCAAATTTTTAATATTTATAATCATAAAAATCATTTGCATCCTTCAATGAAAAAGAAAGGGTGTTATTGTTAACTATGCCGCAGATTAAAGAATTGTATTATTTCTAAGGATACAACATTCCGAGCAGCATTTTTAATGTGCTTCAGTGGCCTTGAAGCTCAAACTCCATTAAATTGGATGGGTTGCCAGTTTTGATGTTATTGCTATTTGAATTCTTTTCCAATTTTAGTTTAGATTAAGCTGCAATAATATTAGGCAATACTATTAATTTTCCATTAAAATTGATTATAGTATAAATTTTGATGGATAATAAACTTGAATACGCATTTTTTCATTCGAAATATTTTAAATTATAAATGGGAAATAAATAAATTGTTTTACAAGGTTGTATAAAAACGCGAATACCTGTTTGTGGTATAATGGGGTAGGATATAAAATTTTTATTTCATATTATTAATTAAAATTGATGACCGAATTCGAAATATAGTTTTTTATAAGACATTCATTTGATGGTGGTAAATTAGTATCCCAGAAAGAATATAGGAATATATAATTTTAAAGTTAATATATTTGCATTTGTAATTTTCTTACTGATTAACGTAGATTGTTAATTAATACTATTAAAAGTTTAAAAACGTAAATAAGGTTGTGGCTAAAAATATTCTCGAATTTTATTATTAATTATTTATATTATTTTATTTTTAAATTATCGACCAACTTATAGCTACACAAAAATTAATAGTTATTCGTTAATGTTAAAGCACCAATTTTCTACTACTTCCTCCTATCAGATGCTTTCAATGTTCCAATCCTTATTTTTAAATGCTATTATTTCAATTTTCAACTTAGTTGGATAAAATCAGTAAGTAGGCATTGATGAGTTTCAAACCAAGGATTTCCAAATTAAATCAGAATGAAATACGTAGTTTCTTAGATTTCAAGATTTTAATTATCCCTCTACCATTTTAAAGAGAAAACGATCGAAGCAGATTCAAAACACAAGCATTCAGAGTACACTAGATCCGTGGACGCTTACTTTCCATGTCATATATAGAGAGAATAGCTTTGCAGCTTTTACAAATATGTAACAAGATGAAGACTTTCGTCATAGCTCTATCAGCCGACTGGCCACTGGATGCTTGCGAGCGACCCACTTTTCACTAAAATCGTCCGCATCCAACATTGTCGTTGTGAGCGTCGATGCAATTTTCACCGTCGTGCCACTCACACACACACACAACACACACGCGCATCAGACACACAACACACGCTCGATTTTCAACAATAGCTTTCCACACACCGGCCATTTGTGCCAGCAAGGCGTAAAATTTGCGCGACACAGTTTTGGTATCGAGGTTTCTAATTTCAAAAAGTCTAAAAACGTTTTATGTCTCATCCCGGAGCATAAGACGACGTTATTAACCCAAATAGCGAACGCCATTTTATAACAAGCTATAAAGTTTGACGCAGCGGTTATCTAATTGCAAGTACTACGGTTTTATGTCACAAATTGTTTTTAAATGCAAGAAAGTGTTTAGCAGACGTGGAACCAATTGATTAAGGGGTTGCAACATTCAGTGTGTTGTGTGCAATGTGTTACAGCATCAATTGAGCTATCACTAATGGAGAGAAAAAAGAAACACGACGGTCTGTTGTGAAAATATATTGATAAAAAGAGAGAGTAACAAATCAGGAAAAAGTATTTGAAAAAACATTTTTTAAATATTTTTATAATAATATTTGATATAATAGCACATTAATTTTTCAAACATTAATTTGATGTGGTTTGAGGAAGTGTTTATTTTTGCATAATTTTCGCTAAATAGTTTGTATTTGGCATATAATTTGGCATAAGTATAAACATCAGAGTTTGATTTTAAAATGTCAAGGATACCGTCGTATGAAATTTATATAAATAATAAATATGCAGGCATTTACCAAATTTAAATAATCAACATTAAAAAGCTGTAATAAATTACTTAAAAAATCGTAAACAATTCCCAATATAACCAAAACTTTTCACAATAAAAGCTTTACAGCAGAAATTAAATAGAAGCAGATTGTGAGTAATCCAGATTACTCTAAATGCTCCGGATTAAAGAAAACATTTTTTCAAAGCTCATTATTTTAATTTTTTTTACTCAAGTATTCCAATTGTTCCAGATTCTCTCAATAAGGTTCCAAAACATCTGTCTGTATGTTTGAAAATTCAAAATTATGCTAACAATGTATTAATTATCTTTTCTGAATTCAAAAGCAACTTTCTTAACATCTTCTAACTCGAATGCTGTACAAGATTGTACCTGTAGGTTGTTAAGTTTTACAATCGGTGTTACGTCACATTATTTAAATGTTCCTATATAAATGAACACAGACTAATCCAAAAAGATATTTGTAACTATTTATGGAAAGTTTCTCAATAAGCATAGAAAAGATTCTTACCTAATTCCGCCGAAAAGCTGTTGAACGTCAATTTTTTAACACTGTACTTTTAACTGCTTTAAAACAAAACATTCCCCATCAAATTTCACATAAAAAAATCAACGTTGCTCTACGAGAGCACTTCAAAAACTGAAGAGTATAAGAGAGAAATCTACTTCATGGGTTAGATATTATAGGTACAGTTAAACCGGAAGTTGCTCCAAAAAGGTTTTTATTGCACAGGTACCTCGAAGCTGAAGATGCCATCTACATTTTTGAACTTTCGACAATAGAGCATCTTGAACAGGTAGTCATTCGAAAAAGGTCATTCACCCAAAATTAAAGTGAAAATTGCAAATAATTTTTCTTTAAAAGAATACTTTTCCACACAAATTCGAAAATGATTTCTGGTAGTCCTGTAAAAATTCTTTAGAGATATTGAAAGAATTCTAGCGACCAAACACGTATTTTAACTTTAGATAAAAACTCGATGGTAGTGTTCATATATTTTGTACTGTAGGAAGTACAAAGAATAAAAATAATAAAATTCGTTAAAAGAAAATAATTTCTCTGTACCTAGTGTTAAAACTAATATTTACCTGTTAAATATTTGTGGTAAGACTAAGGAACTATACACTGGTCTTGTGGTAAGGTGAACAACACTCAAGAAAGCACACCGTCGCAACAGCAAAGTCTTAATGACCACTACATACCTTGAACTTGTCTTTATATACCGTGACCTACTTACCTGCCAGTATTCGAACATTTGCTTTAAATAGCCTTCCTTCGTCGGCGGTCTCAAAACCTGATGTTTAGCCATGCAGTGTCATCGCGGCGAGATTGCGAGGAAAATTGCGAATTTTCCGGAACATCATTTTTGGGACGCCCGGTATAATTTCTCCCAGATTTTTGCGCATCGACCAGTTTACTTTCCCGTTTGGCGATTAGGTTCCGATTGCTTTATTTTCTATAAATTTCTTATTACGGGAGGATTTATATGCACTTTCTTTATTCGTAAAAAACGCTTAAGCAGCGTCAGGTATGCTAGATGTTATTTTCTAACGATGTAGAAATTAAGCATAAATCGTTTTTCGTTATTCCGCCAAAATGGAATGGGCATTCAGGTTTCGCGTTCTTATCTAGAGTTGATATCACCGATGTATTCTTCTTGAAAAGCAAAGAATTACAGCAACAAAACCGATGTGGGTCATAAATAGCAATTTAGAACAACAACCTTTTCAGAAGTAACAGTACTATCTAGGCTTAGCAAAAAAATCCAATATTTGAATGCAAGCAATACCAAGGTGTAGAGCACTAAACGGATAACTGTACATTGAATTAGTGCTGTTCGGTTAACAATTGTGCATCTTTCTCACTTTTAAGTGAAGTTAATTGTGCTATTTAAACTCTTAATTAAAACCGCCTAAGATAAATAGGGCGACAAAAAGAATACTTGAAATACTCTCGTGTTAGCTTTACTGTAATTGTGCATAAGCTCTGTAGGTGTAAGGAATTAAATGTTAATATTAGTCTCGTAACAAAATATTTAGTAGGTAAGTACTTGAATAAATTTCACAAAAAATCAGAACGAATACAGAAATATCGCTTTAAAAGACTATATTAGTGGTACTAATTCCGATTTCTTTTATAATAACAGCCAATTTCTTCTACATCAAGATTCTAAAAACATTGAATATAAATTGATAAATTGATGTAAAAGGAAATTTGACTTTCGAATCCTTTTTTCTTTACTAGATTTTCCATAGCATTAAATTTTCATTATATCATTAATATTTAATGTATCACTATTTTCTACGTTTATATTGCAGTGGAAAATTAAAAATAAATATATAAATTACTATTTTTTTTTCATATTTATAAATTTTAAAAAATCGTTCAAGAAAAATCTTAACGGATAAAAACAATTTCTTTATTTTAGATTAAAATATTGCTGTTCTTTTATAATAACCGCCAATTTCTTCTACATCAAGGTTCTAAAAAAATGGAAATTAAAAAAAATCGCTTGAAATAACTAAAAGTGCAAAATCTGGAATATTTATTGGACTTTTTTATCTCGAAATATGTTAAATTAGGAAATTAGGCTGTCTGAAAGGAGACGAATAAACATTAAATTTGATACTCAACTCACGCAGGAGGTCTACTGCAAAAAACAACTGAGATACGCCCAAAAAACGATTTTGCGATGTTCAATTGTTTTGGTAACTTTAAACTTTTCAATATTTTGAAGTCTGTGGGAGATAAGTGTGTCGAGTTTGGTATCGTTGTTGATGATTTTTGATTCATTATCGGTTAAGGATAAGTTGATGTAAAAGGAAATTTGACTTTCGAATACTTTTTTCTTTACTAGATTTTCCATAGCATTAAATTTTCATTATATCATTAATATTTAATATATCACTATTTTCTACGTTTATATTGCAGTGGAAAATTAAAAATATATATATAAATTACTATTTTTGTTTTCATATTTATAAATTTAAAAAAATCGTTCAAGAAAAATCTTAAGGGATAAAAAACAATTTCTTTATTTTAGATTAAAATATGGCTTTTCTTTTATAACCACCAATTTTTTCTACATCAAGATTCTAATGAAAATAAAAAAAAAATTCCGAAAGTAACTAAAAGTGCAAAATCTGGAATTTTTTATCTTGAAATATGTACTTAGGAAATTAGTTGTCTGAATAATCTGTCTGAAAGGAGATGAAGAAACATTAAATTTGAAACTCAACTCACACAGGGGGTCTACTGCAAAAAACAATCGAGATACGCCGAAAAAACGATTTTGCGATGTTCAATTGTTTGGGTAACTTTTGGAGCCTTGGCTTGAAGTATTTGGTTGGTGTGTTCATTGCATATCTTACAGATTATTTATATATTTTTCTTTTCAAAAGATACGATCACCTAAGTATATCATTCTTCAAGTTTAATTTTTATAATGAGTTTAATCCGATTTTGAATAGTTTCAAAACCATTGCAAGGATGAATTATGACTCAGCACTTAACCACTTGGTACAATCTTCAGTCATTTCTTTAACGGCAAATATGGTTACATTACTCAACATTAATAGTAACACTGCTCGTTAAGTAATTACTTACTTTGTCGAGTCGCATACTTCACACGTTTTGCGGAAGACGATGGCTCTGCAAACATCTTCAATTCCAATTATTTCCTTCCCCCGATTGCGATTGCACGCTGCAAAATCTCTAGTTAACTGTAAAGTTATGCTGCACAGTTGCTGTTAATCATTCGTGCGTTTCTAGAATGGGTATTTTATGATAATAGCATGTAATGAGCCTTCGTTAGTGAGTCTATTTGTGGGAAAGGATGTGGAAAATCTATTCGGATACAGCACATAAACTAACTATACTATGAAATAACGTTTATAATCCTATTAAGCATGCAGTTGTAAAAATTAGTCACCATCTAATTACAAATTTTGAACATTTAATCGAAGGATTTAATTGATTGATCTGTCGATAAGCAGATTATAATTTTTGTGTTTATTAATTGGTAATTATGCATATGAGATGAATACCTGCTTATAAATTTAATCAACTAATTCAGTACTGATTATAGAAAGTCCTATTTATTATCCTATGTATTTATTCATCTACTAATAACACTAAATATCCAAATTGCTTTATTCCAAATCCGCTTTATTAACCTTTAAAAACATTTACACGCTTCCTCCTTAGGATGTATTCGCAGCAAATTTGTTTGCCAGTCGATTATAATTTTTGGGTGATATAACGGGCACAGGACTTTCGAGCGGGTAACTGTAAACGCATAACATTGAAGGCAGATGAACGAACATTTAACACCTCTTCGGCGCAAATATAAATGGAACACTGACGTCGATTCTGTGGCCGCAATATTTCTTTTATTTATTGGTTTACATGGTTCGCCTGCATGAACGATTTGCAATAGTAACCACGTTTCTTGCGAACCGGAACGACTGTTGTGGTCGTTTCTTCTAATTGGATTGGTAAAAGATGCGTTATCATATCAATGCATGATGTATGTTATTCATTTTGTATATTGCAATTTGTGTTGGAGATTAGAAGCAATGTCTAACAATGTCCAAGGGAATGCCTAAACTGAGATGCTCCAAGCATAAGAATCGAGAATTTTTCGATTTCAAGATGACATTGTAAGTTGTAACGAGAATTCTGCTCAGGATGTTGTTCAGAATTCAGATTGGTTATCTTCTTCAGTATCGCATGAATCAGAATTGCCCACCGAGCCATTCCTGAACTCTTACTGTATCGGAACTGGTAGCATCTCGAATCCGGGTGTTTGCTTCCATACGTCATTTTACAGATCTTGCGGCTATTCAAACTTTCTACTTTATCGTCACCGATCCGCTAGTTATACCGCGACACTATTATTCCTCGTCTACAATGTAGAAAATTAATTAAAAAAAAAAGACAATAGGTTCTTTGTGTTTTCGTCGTGTGCAGTTACACAACAGTTTCAATTTTGTTTATTGTTTCTATTTTTACAGAATTGTTTCGCGGAAGTCAGCGAATAACTTGTTTGTTGTAACTGTTTATTTCAGAAAAGACAATTACTATTATTATAATGGTAAAGAGGAACAATGATAAACTAATTTCATTGAAATTTTATGGTAATTACTAATATAAGTTGATGGAATCGTTATAAAATATTTCATTGGCACGCAAGGTACAATCCTTCAGGTCAACTGAAAATTAATATTAAAACATTATTAAAAGTACAATCGATATTATAGCTAAATAAATACCTTTTTTATGATTGGTCTCGAAAGATCTGGTGGCTGAAACACAGAACAAATATCAGGAAGAGGCACGAGAGTGAATTTTAAAGCAGATAAATGCTGGCTTTATAGGCAACCAAACATACTTGCTTATAATTTAACTAAACAAAAATTTTAAAGTATTTAGGGAATGAGCGATTAATCGTAAAAATGTCAATATAAATTACAGCCAATAAATATGGAGATAAATTCTAATCAATAATACGCGTATACTTACTATCAAACGATCATAATGATCATCTTTGCCTATTGTGGAGTATGCCAACTGATCCAATTTCACGTAAGTTTCGTCATTGAAGTGTGTAAACTGCCCATCATTGGTCAACTTCATGAAGTAGTAGACAATAAAGCCAAACATGGACAACCCAAAACTCACCGCGAAACTGCAAACGAATGCAGCCGCTAAAACCATGTAATTCATGTTTTCCTCCATTGCAACGTCTCGATATTTCGTACACTACTTCGAGATAAAGTTGCACACAAGCCTACATGATTCAAAAAAACAGAAAGTTTATTTGCTATCAAGTTATCACCGCGTGCGTTATCACCTGCGATTAAATACAACATCGCACGTCGCGGTCATACTGAGAATGAGAGTGAATAAACACTGTGTTTTTCTACAGGTAGCAATTACGTTAATGTTAGGAATGCATTGTTGACATTTGCAATGGAAAATATACTGGATTTTAAAGTTATTTTTAAAGCATTCGTAAGTTCGTGTGCGGTATGCAGAATTTCTGATGAATAATAAGCGTTGTTTGCTGATGCTTGTTATCGATAAAGTAATATAAACTGCGTTCTATAATTAGAATATCAGGTATTCATAAAAGATTTTTGTGCATGGTTGAAAACAACAACAAAAGTATGTATAAATCGTGTAGATTATCTCCTTTGATGCGTTATAGCTACCAGTAAAAGTAGCTGCTTACATTAATAAATTCTAATCATTAGAGCCATAATGAGTGAAATTATGATAGATTAGGCACAAAAAGTTTGGTAAATAGCAATTATAACACCAATATATATATATATATATATACATATATATATATATATATATATATGTATATATTTTCACTTTTTGTTTATAGCGATTCTTATTTAATATTTTAAAGTTTATGGTTTTTTCGCTAATTTACAAATAAAACAATATTAATTCGTAACGTTTCGTTAGACTCTGATAACATTTTCAAAACGATTTATTGAAGTGACACAATTTATACATAGTTTCCATATGTGTTGTTAACATGGCGACAGTTGACATGACAGCCTTCATTCCGTTTCTGATAGGTTACCATATCTTTCTTGGCATATCTGTTTTCTTCTCACCTGTATCTTGTACGG
>JAWQRJ010002049.1:0-14302 GCA_033557515.1 Diorygopyx duplodentatus | reverse complement strand
GTTTCAGGGTTGATAAAACATTTTCTATTCTTTCAAGTTCTTTCTTTACTTCCAGTATTTGTAAGCAGAATAATTTTATGGCGTTCGCATTTGACGACCATCTTGTGTCAAAAAATCGTTTGAGTGATAATTTTAAATGTTTCATTAAATTTTCCCACCGCGTTGTTGATGAAGAAAAAGTTAAACAATCTTCGCACGGTACCAAAGAAAGAAAACATTTCTGCTGTTATAGATGCAGCGAGAACTCCAGCTAAATTTAGATTATATGCGGTACAAGGTACAAATAATGCCAAATTATTAATTTCCAAAATACGAGCTCTAACCCCTTTATATTTGCCAGTCATGTTGGCACCGTTGTCGTAACCTCGTCCTCTAATATCATGTATATTTAATTTGTTAGTTTGTAGTGTATTTAAAATCTCAGCCATTAAACCTTCTCCAGTCTTTTCATGAGATTGAATGAAGTCAATAAAACCTTCTTCGATTATTACTTTAGTATTAGAATCAATATAAACGTATCCTATAATCTCACTCATTTGTTTCTTTCTTGAAACATCAGGGGTACAATCAAATAAAATTGAATAATACTTTGCGTTCTTAATTGGATTTATGATTTCGCTCCGTGTTTTTTTACCAACCAAATTTATTATTTCAGTTTGAATTGCTGGTGAAAAATATGAAACGGAGCCTTTTTTATGGGTTTCAATATGCGTTTTTAAAGTTACATTGTACTGACTCGCAAGTTAAATTAAATTTAAAAATATGCCACAGTTTGATTTCCCAATTATCTGAAAGAGCAATATTATTTTTTTGAACAGAATAAACGTAAATTAATTGCTTCCTGCTTGATAACTTTAAGAATATAATCATCGAGAACATTAATTGATTTAATATTATTTTCCATCGTTTTCCATTTTATATCATTGTTTTTGTGCACAAACGAATTTTCATGTTATAGAATGACAAGATGAAGGTGTTTCCAATCTTGAAATGCTTTCTTTGGGTTTGAAAGATTATGGGATTTGTTTTCGGGATTTGAAATAAGCACTGCACAAAAAGTTGATGGACAAGTTATCGCCCTTATCCCATTTGGGACATCCCTGATCAAAACTTTGAAATTAGAAGTAAATATAAACTTATCTTAACCGGTTTAGGTTATATATAGAAAAATTAAAAAAACATGAACTTACTGAACTTGTAATGGTCCGAAACATGTTCGATCCATTACAAGTTCAGCTTCTTTTAAAAAACATAGGAAAAGAATTTAAGGAATTATAATTAGGCTTTGCCAACAATAGGCTGCTTACATTGGTAAAACATTGCAAGCTAATTTCTGAACAATCTATAGTTTCTTTGATTTTCTTGGTAGTTGCCCATGTTTGCTGTTTTGTGTAGGTTCTTGTCTATGGTTTGTATTCGACCCTTTACTCCATCGGTATTAGTTTCCACTAGTAACGTTCCCAAATACTTCCAAAGTCTTTCTTCACTTGACCATAATCAAAATTTGTTTGTAAATTTCCCACCAAGAAGATTGGTGTTTCTGGATTACACGGATGCTTTGAAAATAGTTAGGTTAAAATCTGTTAAACAAAATGCCATTTGATTTGAATTTGTTTTGATTTTTTCTTTCAGTTCAGGTGCAAAGGTTAGTAATAGTAGGAGATCGTGCGTGCCATGTTCTAATAAAAGAAGAAAAAAGTAATTTTTATTCATTGGTAATGTTTCTGTGCTACCACCGGAAATGGATTAGTTTGGCAAAAAGTTGAATTGTGGATTTGTGTTGCATACATGGATTGCAAGTAAAACCACAACTTTAATTAATTTACTATTTGCTAACAAGCCAATTATTTCAGAAAGTGTAGCTATATTTTATTTCAAAATTTCTCATTTGAAGTCAAACTAATTAAAACTTATCTTTCATATCAATTTTTGTATGAATTTTGTTGCAATGCATAAAATGTAATGTATAAAACATTTGGTGTGGGTTTTATTTCAAACTAGACCATAAGAAAGTAACAAAATATAGCTTCTGTAGGTCAGCTCCTTGTACTAAAAAAAATGCAGCGCAAAGAAAATACGACGGCGCATTGTTTCTAGGACAAAAGAACCACAAAAGTCAACGATACCGTCGACCACAAAGCAAAACGACGAAAAAAAAGGCGAATTTCCGTAATGATATGCAATTTAGGTAACAATGCTGCGTGACACCAGCCTTTTTAAACAGTTGCACGAGGTCGTTGCCAACAGCAGACATTATCTAATGTTGGTAAACATACGTAAACGACATTTCCTAGTTCCCATAAACAATATACAATTTGAAATCTGCAAGGCCAACTGCACGTTGCCGTTACGCACTTATCTAACTCTTTCGAGCTTTCAATGAATTTTTCAAAGGAAAATTTTCACTCTTAACTTATTCACTTACCTACAAATGTGTTTTATTCCAAAATAATCCAGGGCGTCGGTTCTTTGGAAACAAAAGAAAAACAACCGAACTGCGCGCGTTCATAAACAACCGAAATTCGTCTCGACACTGTCTGTGATCCGGCGATCAGCGGGTGGTGCACAACACGCTTGACACGTTGATACCGCGAACAGCTGATAGCATCACGTACCGTTCAGGCAAAATTATCATTATTGTTAGCGTACGTAGTGGACTCAGATGGACGTACGCTAAGTGCAGTTACAGCGTCGAGGTGCATATCTACCGGTAACCTTGACACTCTTAACGTTGCTGCACTTCAGATATACATATACTCGCCCGCTGCCTACTACAGCGCTTATTGATTTTTTTGTTGGTTTATTTTAGGCACACGCACTACTCACTGGCGAAAACCGTCACTGCTCAAGGGTGATTCTCTTTCTCGCGAGAGACCATTGCTCAAAAATACCAGAACATGTTCGAGAGATATTTCGTAATATAGGAAGAAAAACCAATGTAACTAACACGCCTCCATAATTACTCATAACAAAGTAATGCAAATGTTTACACAACTATTTCTGTTACTATTTATTCGTTACAAGTTACCTTCTATGCCTTTCTGGATATTATGCAATAGCGACATCCATGTTTTACCTTACATTCCGCGTAAGAACAAAACATGAAGTAGTGATAATATGAAGAGTCTTAGTAAAGTGTATTACTTTTACGTCAATTAAATTGGCGGTAATAATATGGTCTAAAATAGATACTACCAGCTTCTACCATGTAATCAACTATCCAATAATTATCACATTATATGAATGTGATATGAAATATTATTACTATCAAAAAATTTACGAGCCAATCCAGAAAAAAATTATCCAACTTGGGATAAAAAGATATGCTCTTCGTAAACATGGCTACATTTTTTTTTATATACAAGATGTAACCGAAACGGAAAACTAAACGCGATAAGTGAGTATAAGTATGATAGTAGTATAGGTATTCCTCATAAGTGACCTACACCAACTCCCAAATCACGTGGTATACACAAAATTTCAAATTTTTAATATTTGTGAAGTGATGTTTAATTAAAAAAAAAACAAACAAGAAACTACATTACCCCCTTAGTTTCATGCTTCATACAATAGCTTGTATGAAGATACAAGACTATTATTGTTTAAAGTTCAAGAATTAAATTCCATACATTTGAGCCTATCAACACATTAGTTCGTGTTATTTGCAAAAAAAAACTGTTAAAAATGTTTGCAATATCTAACGGAAACTGAATTTCTATTAATCTGGTTTCTATCTTTCTTTTTATTGTTAATTATATTTCATCCTGCTCTGCTTTTATTATTTGCCATCCAAGATTTGTTATCATAATATATACGTTTAGCATTTTCTCTTACTTGCGTGTGTATTCTTCTATACTCTTTATAATAGTTAAAAACGATTTCATTCTGGCGGATCACAGCTGTTTTATATAATTCTTTTAATGTTTTAGAAGACAGTCGTATTCTCGCTGTTAACACCATGGATTTATTTTATTCTTTCCAATTGTTCTGTATGGGAAAGATAACTCTATGTAGTGTTGCAGAAGCTTTCTAATGAATGTTTAACAAGGTTCGTCTGTATTATAATTACAATATACATCTCGCCATGATTCGTCAGGTACATGATATATTAGCTTATCATAATTTTCTTCAGAAAAATGTCTAACCTTAACACTACTGTTTGTAGAAACATGCACAGGAGTGTACACAATTAATATTTATCCGGAATGGTCGGATAAACCGTTGTGTTCAATCAAACAATTAGTCCCATCGTAAAAACTCGTACACATATAATCTACGCAAATGCTAGAGGAGCTTTTAGTACGGGTTGGGCCATTTGTCAATATATTTAAACCATATGTCCAAATATCGGCCGGCAAATTAAAGCCGTTTTCGAGATCAGAAAATACATACATACAATTTTAACTCGCTTAATATAATAAAAATAATTCTTTCATGATAACTGTTGACATATTTGCCTCGAAACATCGCATTTAGCAATATCCACTTATAAACCAAAATATTCCCTACCAATTGTTATAAAGTATGGATGCTTTTTTAATTCTTTGGAAGCTTTGTTAATGATGCTTCAATTACCATTATTTAAACCATTCAGCTATGGCTAAAATGTAACTTACTAACTTGGCTAAAACGTCTGTTTGCTACTCGGATACTCCGCTATAATTAAATTTAGATTAGATAACCAATTTCCCGCCTTACCCAACGAATTTATTATTCGGCTTCCATTTGCTCATGTGGCCCAAATATGATAATATTAAAGTAAACATAAACAGATAAAGTTATTTATATTGGGCAATCGTTTGGTGTAGGTTATGTAACGTTGACTAAATTTTGGCTGTTGCAGTACTGAGAACGGACTCGCCAACAAAGAGGTTGTAAATATTTAAATTAGTTGCCGAAAATCGGTTTGGCATACACGCAACGCTCGATATACCAGCGGTACCTAAACCAAAGTAAAACAATGTAAGCATTCCATTAGCTTTTCTTCGTTCATTTAAAACTATTTATAAATGGCCTTATAGAATTGTTTTAAGAAACGAGAATATTTCAAGAAGTTGACAAAACATAATTTGTCTAACGGTACTAAACTTTTTAGACCCACAAAAAATTATATCATAGTTATCTACAGGACAATCGAATTTTATCAAAACATATTCATTGAAACAATAAGCCTGGAAAGCAAATATTTTATTGGCAATTCGTACCTGTAGCATCGAATTTTCGCATTAAAATGATGAGTTTGTGTTTTTAATTTTCGATAATTTTACCTTTTTACAATATTTAGTGTATCGTCAATTTCAAGACAAGTGAGTGGAGGATTACTATTTTATTCTGAATAAAGGTTTACCCGTATGTTTGCTATGCAATATACGAGCAAACCTCAATACGAACTGCATCCGTCAACAAAAATTATACTTTACTTCGAGATATGCGGATCACCAAAAAATTGATGGGCAACTACGAAAATGTGAAATACCGACGTTGAAGAAGAACTTGGTTACTCAGCAGTAAATGTTCAACATGCAAAGAGCTCAGTACCACAACAGTGTCAAAACCGGATTTGTGGTAGCTATGCATTCTAAGTAATTTGATGAAAGCTTGATGTTGCAAGCATAATATGTCCAGAAAATAAAAAAAACTACTTCAAGAATATTCATTTGTTGAGACGTACTGTTGTTTGACGGATAGAAATGAATCATGAAAAAAGTATAAAAGAAAGCATTGCTAGATTGGAAGCATTTTCAATTGTTTTGGATGATATAATTTTCGACACTTTTTCTACAATTCATTAATTGACAAACACTAACGGAATTAAAAGCCCCTATGACACATTGTTGCAAATCATTAATACTGTTATAACTCATTCCGCATATCACATTTTTTATATGGCCCCACAGGAAAAAGTCTAGTGGATACAAATCCGGAGATCTCGCTGGCCATCGTACGGGACTGTTTAACAGTATTATTAACAGATGTGTAGTCTTTTGTTTCAATCATGGATAGTGTGATGTGGATCAAAATCTGTGTGGAACATGATTTTTCTTCATATCTCCTAAACTATGAAAGCTAAATACCTCGGACCTTATATCGTTGGAAAGGGAACAAATCAAGTAATTTAATAATATCAAAATCAATAATAATTTCAACTATGGTTCCAATTTAAAAAAATACAACTTTTGGTCATATCTCGAAACTTTGGATTATATCCTACAGCATGTTTTGATGTCTACAACTTTTTTCCACGAAATTTTTTGATACGATAAGTAATATGGAAAATATCCACATTTGAAGAAAATGACAATTTTCTGAATTTTTTTGGAAAAACCAAAGAAGGTCTGAACAGCTTAGATAAACACCCCCATACTGTTCCATTTAACCACCGAGTATGTAGTTCTTACCTTTTCCAAGTACCAATGGTGAGCATCGAATTTGGGAGACGCCGTATAAAGAAAGTAGGGTAATTCGTGTCCCACAGGTTAGGACAGATATTCATCTTTTTCTTCTTTCGCTACCATATCTTAAAAAATATATCTAGGAATGCTATCATAAAAGTACAGTATATATTATATGCTATAGTTGCACCTTGAAATATTTGAATGTTTGTCAAAAAAATGTGTCAAAATGTCACCATGTGCCGCCCGTCACTATGGAATGACCTCGGTATATCACTACACTTTATCACTGCTTAGAACTACAACCCAACAGTGTTTACAAATTTGAGTTTCTTGATTCTTAACTATTTTTTGGAAAAGTACATAGTGTTTTTACAATGGTTTCTAAAGTCCTTCCAAATTAGAGCCTGAACTACCTGTGGAATTTTAGTAACCTTTAGCAAAATATTTGCTTCCCTCAGTTTTTTTTTTTACTTTCGTAATTTATATATATTTTCGTTTATTAATACTTATAAATATTATATTTGTCTGTTATTGTAGTTTTTATTAAAATTTTAATTTTTATTGTATTATTGGTCTTGATTTTGGTTAGTTAAGAACAACAACAATTCTAGTTAACAGTAACTAGAATTATTGTTGTTCTTTATTGAAATGTCACCATCACATTATTTTGTCTCCGAGTAAAGGACCAGACCAAATGATTAAATTAAATAAATTGACATTAAGTGAGTTAAAACAAGTTGCTACTTCACATTTCATTTATTTATAATATAATGCTTTGGCAGAAATCTTTAAATGTATATAAAGTTCACTAGTCCACAATTTTATAATATAATGAACGTCATAACAATTTAATGTGAATGTTGGTCTTGCACTTGAATTACGAGACTATCGATATTGACGTTAATTTAAGCATAATCGCATAGAATTTTCGGAGTTTTCGTGTGTTATTCTTGAGGAATCTTTGACTTATAAAAAATATTTACATATATACTTCGAAAAATATTCACATATATATGTGCTGCCCAAAGAACAAAGGATTTTTTTTTGAAAAGGCGTGCAAGTTTTTATATTTTTCTTCCACCAAATAAATCTCTACAGATTTTAGCACTAAATCCACCTGAAACTCAAAGTTCCAGCGGTAAGTTTTTTTCCATCTGACGGGCAAATATAACAAATGTGGACTTTTCGTTTTGTATCAAATTATTCAACTATCATGGACATTTTTATTACTAATCTTAGTTTATTACAAAAAGCTTTGCCATAGAGTTCAGGAACCGATTGTCATTGCTTTTGCAATTTAAGATTCTGTTCATTTAAGTATCCGGTGATATCTACATGGAATGTTAAATCACACACCCACTCATCATCTTTACCTGGTTAATTGTGTTTCCTTTTATGTCTATAAAATCCGCAATGTCTTGTCTGAGATCATAAAATCTTTTTAACATTTTACCTATACTTTCAACCATCTCACTTCACAATAATAAGACACATCTTCAAAATCCGAAGGTAGGTCTAGCAAATGCTCCTTGAATTGATAAGTGATTAAGTGCACGTGACTTAATAAAGTTATTTCTGGCTACTACAACTTCTTTAACATTTGTCGATGTCATCATTTGAAATTCCGGATTGAACTGTAGTTCTATTGCTCTTTCATGGCCTATTTCAATAAACCATTGAAGGGGCAACATTAGTGCATATGCCAGATAGTGATCTGCCTTTAAGCCTAAATCTGTCGAAGACTTTGCTAACTGTTTCAAATACATCTTCACCGGTAGTTGTTCCTTTCAACGGCCGAAGCCCCAATAATTCTTCTGTGAAGTTGAAATTCTTCTGTGAAGTTGAAATTTTAGAACAGGTATCGAAAAGCGTGTTACCAAATGTTTAGAAGTAAACGGCCGCCATACTGAACATCTTTTGTAGGATATTTGTAGGTTTGATTTTTTTCTTTTGATTAGATCTCGTTTTCTCTCATTTCCAACATTTTTGCCTGCTTAATTCAGGGTCTTTATTTATTTTTCAATAAGGATAAAAAAGACAGAAACTTTTTTTACTTGCTTTAGATGTACATATTGCTTTAGGTGTATATTTACAGTACCTGTTATACGGTTATATACGGTTATACGGTTACGGTTTTTTAGAAAACCATTTTCAGCCAAATCTGATACACAACAGGTAAAAGATTATATATAAAATTAGCCTAATAGTTACTAAGTAATATAACTTAGTTTTTTTTCATTCTCTTTACTAAACACAAATAATTAAACCTATTATACAAAATTGTTACTTACGTCAAAATGTTAGAATATCACTAATATAAAAACTTTAAAACCATAATCAATGAATAGAAACACATTTAAAACAATTTAACAAAACTAACACAAGTGTTCAGTAACGTACAATGTATTAATTTTACGAAAAATATGTATGGTTTATATGAAAACTGGTTGTGGTCTAAAAATAAATGAATGGATACAATGCGTAAGAACATGTTGGGCAAACGGAACAACTGTAAAACCTGGAAAATTTTAAAATATCTACCATTATGAAATTATAAATTTAATATGGTGAACAAAGGTTTGTAGTAAACATGTAATTTAATTTGTAATTTGTAATTGAAAATGTAATTAATTTAGTTTCTATATTCTATATTGTTTCTATGTTTTCTATATTTTTCTAAATTTTTGTTCTTTGGTTTTCTATTTCTACATATTCAAAAATCCATTTTCTTTCTCTTATTTACTGCATGTAGGATTTCAGCCTTATCAAAATCTATACGGTGACCTGAAAAATCTATATTTATATAATGTTGAGGAAAATTTAGTTTTGTGTTCTTGTATACGTTTTGATAACTTGCGGCCTGTCTGTCCTAGGTATAGTTTATCGCAATTGTTACATTGTATTGAATATATGCCGTTTTTATCAGTAGTAGGGATTTTTTGTTTGTAATTTGATAGTAAGGTATATTGTAAATTCTATTATTATTTATGTTTTATAATTTTTGAAAATGTTCTTCGTTTTTAGATTGCTCTAGTTGAAAGTAAGAGATCTATATGTATTGGTTTGCTTTTGGTTCTCTAGGTTGGAAGGGCATTGGGATGGGGGTAAAATTGAGGAGAAAGAACAATTTTTGATTTTTTGTTTATGGATTTGTTTATGAAAATTGTTTTCTTTTCCAAGCCCAAAAATTTAGTTGAAATCGTATGAATGAATCTTAACTTTAGATAATTTAATTATCTGCTTTTGAAACCGGTGGCGCTCTGGATACGATATCATTTCTGCAAAGAAGTATCTGCTAATTCAATAGTATTGTAATATTTCGTATCAAGGGGCATGGTAAGCATTCCTTTAATTTATCTAGCATAATTAATGGAATGAGGTGCTCAATTTGGAAATTTAAACTTCAACGTTATCTATAACAGACAGTACCTAATATAGTTGTCTACTTTAAGTGTCTTGTTCGCAAAACGTTTCTGAAACTTCCTGGAAGTACCTACCCGAACTTTTGTTCTTTGCAGTTATGTGGGCGACTTAAAACCCCAGTAAAAGTTGTTTAAGAACCGCTGAATCGTACTACGAACGAAGCGTCACGTTAAAATTCGGTGGCCCGTTACATCCGGTTTGTGAACCCGACCTTCCTCAATAAGTTTATTGTTGAGTCACCGAAGGAGGGGAGGGGGCACCTTCAAAACAAGCTCGACGCTGTGACCGCCAACTTGCGGCCGAATTTAATCTGATGACAAATATTTGTCCGCAATATCGCGTGTTTTTAAAAAACATTTATGTACGATTTATGCACACGATGGCGCATATACGCCGAATATATCTGGCCCAGTATTATTTATATCGAAATTCGATTTCGTAATTAATTAGGAATTAATTAATTAGGAATTAGGATGCTGGTACTTTCGGTTAACCAGAAAATTAATCATAGCGAATAATCTATTAAATGTTGAAATTAGTTACTAAATAACGTTCACTAAATATGGTTGGTAATTAGATTTTAATGGAGGTGTACCCACCGTACTTTTACTACACTAAATATAATTTTTATTTGTCCTATTAATTTACTTCAAATATACTTTGTCTTATCTTCAGTGTGTTCATTTTTTTTTCTTCAAAACAATGGCTTGACTTTAATCTCCCAACAAAAGATAACTGTTTAATTTTTTGATCTATATTTCGGTACTAACCTACACGATTGTGTTTGTAGTTACGCTGACAGCTTACTCGTTATGAGCTCAATGGACCTTGTGTATTTCGATATGGTCTAAAAACAACTTTTATCTCGCTCAGTGTGTGAACTAAATTTATATATTTGTTATATTTACCAGTACGTACATTGATAATATAGATAATGTGTACTGTTTTTTCGACCTACTTTGATTATAAAGTCTGTTGAGGTTGTTCAATATTAATAATAATGTAATTGAATCCTTTATTCATAATAAAGAATATGATAAAAACACTAATTAACATGTTGTTCAGACAGGTTTTGTGTTTTGAATCATGTAGTTTTGAATACAATTGACGGGTATATATGTAACCTGTTCTTGTAGATTAATTTTTAAATTAATTTTAAAACTTCCTAAAAATAAATGTGCCAACTGGATGGACTTTTTCATTTTATCATACATGTATAACAATACAATTTTAAAATTTCCACTCTTTTCTTCCTTCCAAGTGTAAACAGAAGAAGTTATCTCATGGTACGTAATTTGCGGTTAACTAAGCATTTCATCCAGTTACAAAGAATTCCCGTAAACGTGGGAATCTCACACTCACAGCAAAATGAACGAACTGTCACTTGTTCAGAAAATTAAAAAAATACATTGTAAAAAATTATCTGCTTTGAGAAATGTTTTCACATTAAATCTGGTGTACTTAAATACAATTTGGTGTTAGAATATGACAAATTATAGTGTTTTTGAATGTACTGTGTATGCTTTCGTTAGCTATGTTGCATCATTAGCTTTTAAGTATTGATTGCTAAACAACATTTGAAAAAAGAGAGCCTGGAGCATCTTACTTTCAGGTAGGAAATGCTTGCACACTATATGAGCAGAATGAAATCAAGATGGTGGTAATGAGTGATGAAGCCCATTTCCACCTTAATGGGACCATCAACACATAAATTTATTGGCTGCTGAAAATCCGCGACAACTTCATAAAAAGCGCAGCACGCTCCAAGGTTACAGTTTGGTGCGCACTTATGCTTACCGTAAATTCTGAGTGTTACATTGATATAGTGAACACCTTTTCACCCCTGAGTTACAAAGAAGGCATATTGCTCGTCGACATTTGTGGTTTCAGAAAAACCAACGATCATTGTTCCCAGGAAAATTCCTCCACTGATTGGCCTCCCCATGTCAAACCCACAGGTCTGTGTTAATTTGGATGTTGTCCTCGTAGACGCGTGACTTGAAGTATCCAGTGGAAAAAAATCACATCTGGATAAGTTAGGTGACCGATGGGGCCATAAAACGCCACCAAATATCGAAAAGAGACTACTGGGAAAAAATCTCGAAACCACGAATGTAGACGAGCAAAATACGCCTTCTTTGTAACTCAGGGTTTACCATCTCAAAGTAACTTTGATATGTTTTTAGAAAACGATCGTGGAATATATCGAACTAACTTCAGTCTACTAACAATAAGTGGTATAATCATATGAGATATAATCTAACTTTAGTTTAGAAAATAGGCGAAATCAATAAATATCCAATTTCCCAAACAAGTTTGTACCTTCCGCAGTACAATTTGATGCGGAAAAAATTATGAGATGTTTAAAACATGAATCGGTCAGCTAGAATATTGGACGCGAGTCGTTTAGAATTCTGAAAAAGAATAAACTTTAAAAAAGCCGGTTTCGATGACAAACGACGGGCGTAATAACCACCCAGGCGGCTTAGATGCGTTCAAAACTTCTGATCGGAGGCAATTTTTCCGTCAGTCAACTGAGAAACCCGATGAAATATGCCTGCAACTTATCCATTTTTAATTCGGAAGGTAATTCCGCAAATTGCACCCCTTTTGAGTTTAACGATATAATTTTCATAAATTATTAACGTGGCTGTGCAATTTATGGTAACTTGCTACCGTGAAACTGTAGTTGCTACGACCCGAAACGCAATTGCAAATATATGTCGCATGTGCGACTTTACAACAGGTGATGTGCATGAAACTATAAACTATACCTCTGAAAATGGGCAGGCAAAGACATTCTGATTTTGAAAAAGGTTTTTATTGATGTATACAGTGATAAAGTGATCCAAATATATCCAAACAAAGAAATATCCCCGCATTATTCAACTAAATTTTGAGAACATTTACATGTTTCACAGTTCATCTTGAAGACTTGGGGCATGTAACCAATTAATTTTGTTCAATCGAACTTTAACTACAAATGTCACAAACCTTTGCAAATTTTTATAAAGTTTCTTTATTAAGGGTTTGTTGGGTAATTTTAATTGTTCATTTCATATAATAATATTAAGTCATGTTTTTTAACTTTTTTAGCAATTATGTAACAGTTTAACATTTTTATAATCTATTTTGTCTCTCGTTTATATGTGGTGTTTGAATAAGATAGAAGAAGTCTTAGTTCAGAGTTCTTGTAGACGTTTCTCTAATTTTCTTCCGGTTTGGCCTATGTATAATGCTTTAAGATTTACTTATCCTCAAAGTCCCCGAATATCTTGAAGATTCTCTGTACAATTTATTACGATTTACAAATTTAAACAAGGAATAATTTCCTATTTTCTGATTTCTAAGCAAGTGGAGTAATTTAGACAGCCAACTAGACAGTTTTAACATCCAATATAATCACTGGAACACGAGTGGAAACCCACACAAGAGCCCACAAGTTTAAATAATTATGCTTCTAGAAGTCACAGAAGAACTACAAAGAGCAGTTGATAGCATAAATTCCAAGAAAGGAAGGCGAGTAATGATTTTTACTAATCAGTATGTTTAGAAACTAAATATAGATTTTTAACACTTTTATTCGTCGACCGGTTTCGGTATCATAGTACAGAATCATGGACAAACATGGACTTTTTGATTACCAAAGTACCATTATACACTATAATTAAAATCACGTGTTAAATGATTGTAAACATTAGGTTGAGTGTAACTTACGTTTTACACCTCTACGAACTATGCTAACGTTGGAATATGAATCCTGATTGGTTGTATTCTACATCGAAGAAGTCTAATTAGATGATAACACATTTAAAGTTACTTAAATTAGATTGTTTCTAAAAGACATGCTTGCCTTGCTGACGGATAGGTTTGCAGTATTAAACGGAAAACGGGTCGCACATGTTTTATATGAAAGTCGTAGCAATATGCGGGCGAAAAATTTGAATTTCGAATTTAAAATTAGAGTATAAAAATTACATTGTTATATTGTAAGAATTATGATTATAACAGTTATATGATTTTGCATATTTATAGATAAAAACTTACATCAATTATCAAATTAAAGAATTATATTAAGTAATTTTAGAAAGTTAATGTTAGTAATATAATAAAATAGTGAGTTATAAATTATTAAATTATAGAGTTAATGAGATACTTCAATCATTAATTAGCAAAAATGAAAAGAATGTAAACAAAAAAAAGAAAGGAACGAAATAGAGTAAAAAACAATGAAAATTATATCTTTAGAATAATTGGAAAATTGATTAATTAATAATAAGTACGCAAATAAAATGAAATAGTATTAAATTGAATGTAAAGTAGAAAAATAAAATTTTATAAATATATTTTTTTCTTATTGAAAGGGTGTCTGAGGGAATGGTAAATATGTGGAATATTGTTTTCCAATTGATCAGTAAGTAGTAAAGTTTGTGGGTGGTTTTTTCTAAATGAATCTATTTCATAGCTTTGCAATAATTCCATTA
>JAWQRJ010002048.1:0-14304 GCA_033557515.1 Diorygopyx duplodentatus | reverse complement strand
TTAGTAAACCTAGCAAATCATTAATTATTAAATTAATAATTAAATTAGCTTAATTTCTTATACAATTTTATTGTTGAAGTATAAAATCTAATTTTGTATTTCAACAAAATTATTTTTTTTATATTTGTATTTTTTATTTAAAATGTTGTGTAGCCAAAACATCTTGATTCTAAACCGATTTCCAATAGATTAAAAAATTGAAATTAAATTATATTTTTTACTTTTTAAAATTAAATTATACATTTTTTATTTTGTAAATAAGAAATTGATAAAAGAAGTATTCAAAACCGATTTCCAATCGATTCTAGAGAGATTCTATTCTAACTTTTGAGCTTTTTTTGTATAAAGGGTATACCCCAATTAACTTGGGGTATACCTCTTCTGCACAACGTTAAATTCACTCTTTCTTATTGTTTCGAAATCATTTAGCTCACGACAGCAGGGCCACGATGGTTTAGATCCGTTTTATCTCGTTGAGAAAAGCTTCGTATAGGTATCCTCTATGAATAGTGGGTTTAAATATCTGCTACGAAAGGGAATTAAATGACGTCGCATCAATATAGAAGGAAAGTGTGCAAGGGCAAGATAGCAAAATGCTGGTATAAATATGGATTTACGCTAAGCAGTGAAAATCGATCATGTGAGGGGCAACTATAATTTTCGGTTCTTATACAGGTATGCAAATGATTGTCGTTAGCATTATCGTGATATCTTCAAAAAAATTGCCGATATTTTCACAAATCGTTAAGCAGTCAAATACAAAAATGTACTTACTGTTTGACATTTGATGTTTTATTCTATTTTATTTGTAGTAATAGGTTTAAAACCTGAAGCAATTATATTATCCTTGAAGATGGCACTACATTGTTGCCGAAACCGGTAGATATTTCAATAAAAGAATTAACAAATATAATGATTGGTAAAAATAATTTACTTTTTTCTTTAATTAATTTAATCAGTAACACAGACTTTTCACTCATCATTTCAAGTGATTGTGTGACTTGCTTACTCATTTTTATTCACCTCACCCGATGGTTTAGGGCGAAAATCGTCTATTTAATTATAGTATAATTCAACACTTGGCCACTTTGCATATTACTTAATTGGACATTATCAGGACTTTATTAGACAAGGTTTTTCAAAAGTCAGATCTAAAATGATCATCAACTGCAGAGGTTGTAAATAAGTAGATACAAGTGGAATCCGGTTCTTCTAGTATAAGAGATGGCGCTGCGGTAGAAATGTAGTCAACACGGATTCCACGGAGATGTCAATTTAAATTTACATATAAAACAGGACGGGTTGCATCGTCAAACCGGAATAAGTAGATTTTATGTTTTATAATTTGCAGTCTAATTTAGTACAGCCTACCATTAATGAGTCTCTATATTAAGTAATGATCAAATCGTTGTGCAAATTGTTGCGTACATTGGTGGATCTACGTGTTAACAAGACAATAAACTAATGGTAAAAAGCGTTTCCCTTTTATTTACCTTTCCATACGTATTAGGTAACTTGTCTGAGATGCAGAATAATGCCTTTCAACGGAGTTTGAAAATATTTATTACAGCCAACAAATCTTTACAAATTGTCTTGAGAAGTCTGCATTGCATGTGGTTGTGCTTTTTAAACATTTTTTTTTTAAATGCTTTAGCTACAATATATTTGAATTTCAAAAACAAATATTTTAAAGCAAGGATGCACTATTTGCGATTATTTGTTAGGGACAATTCATTCTATCTAGTATCATCAGTATCATTATATCATTTTATCTAGTAATAATTTAAGGTATATAGGTGAAATTATGGCAACCTAATGTTGTTTACATCTAAAAGTTTGTTACATTTTAATTGATTTGAAACTTTATGAAGTAATTCATATCTTCTAAACTATTGTATTTAATATTAGAGCCTGCTGCAGTGTAAAGTAAGTAATAGCTATAACAATAACGCCTTACCAAATCGCTTCTATATTTTCGCCTGTCTATTTAAAAGCTGTTACTCCAGAAACTTGAGTGGAGGGATTTAAAGTAACCGAAATTTAGGCATTTCAAAATATATTTAAAGAAGAAGACTGTTTATCTAATGAGGTAATAAAAAGATCAGAACGTAATATTTCACAATCGACTACTGGTTATAGTCAAGAAATTACATGTAACAACACAGCATCAACTCTGCCAGTCTGTGTCCTTACTTTCACGCAATTTTATTAACCTGAAATAACTATAATTAGAATAATTAACCGAATTGTATATGAATTTACTACCTTCTTTGTTAGTTATTAGCTTAAAAAAAGTTAGGTAACTCTTGTTGACAGCAAGGCATCGTTTACACCAATTAATCAAGGGTACGTTCATAAACGTACTGTGGTGATATGATTTTCAAAACGATTTGTAATGCATAATAATTATACACTGCATTCTTTAAAACGTGCCGTTTTCGAGAAAAAATAAAACATTAAATCGTGTTTTTCAAATTTTTCTTCTATAATTCAGGATATCATGCCGCTCATGTAGCTTAGGTTGCCTAAGTTTAAGTTTAGCATAACCCACCGTTTAAGTCGTTTATAATCAAATTTTAGTGTAAACAGTTTATTCAAAAACTATTTATCTCTTCTACATCGCTATTAAAATTTAGTTTTCGAGAAGAAATAACATAAATATGTAATTGCATTTAGAAATTAATTGGAATTAATAAAATTGGAATGGTAATGCTAACCTTTTCTTTTAGAATGACAGAGGGCGTGAGTAGTACTAAGAGTGGAATCAAATGTGTAGCCATTATAAAATAATCCGCGTGCATTGGTTTTTTTTACATCAGCAAGTGTCCGTTAGAACTTTATGATAATAAATAAATAAATAAATGATTATAAATAATTAATAATGATAATGATTATGATAATGATTATGATAATAAATAACATAGGACGAATGTTTTGAAAACAATACTTAAAACGATCGATTTTTAGGAGGGTTCCTTAATTGTTATACAATTCTCCCATAACACATAAATTAATGAGAAGAAAGGTATCCTTAAAATATAAACTAGTTAAGAAAAAGTCGTGTGAGTGATTGACATCAAATATTTTTTCGTTCATGGAAATTGTCAACCGCGTGAATTCTTGAATGAAGATCAGCCGACGACCATGGTTTCAGGAGAGTCAGGAATGGCGTAGGTACTGACTTTCAAATGAGAACAAGCGCTCGTCAAGACTGTCCCCTTTTTGTCCTCAGGTCTTACCTACCTGATCTTGTGATAATGTTTACTGCAAAATATCGAAGGAACGTTTGGACTGGTAACTGATCAATCTGAAGCCACTTGACAGCCAATTGTCGTGTGGCTTCAGATTGTCTTCAACGACGAATTCCAATTTAGGTTGAGATGCATGACGGCCGTATAAGAGACGGGGACGTAGAGCACAGTGACCCTCAACAATTTTTTGAAAACTGCGAAAACTGAACACAATAAGTAACATTTTTATGATATTGTCTGAAATGTAATGTGAACATAAAATACTTACAGAAGACAAACATCTTACCGTTTGCGTTGATAGTCTGAGTAGTGACATCGAAAAGGGTAAGAAACTATCCAGACCTGTCAATCTCAAATTTAATCGTATTAACGAAGCACTTTTACTGCCACTAACAGCTGTGCAGAAGGTACAGTTTTTACAAAAGTTATATGTTCATGCACTGATTTTGAAAATATCCCGATTATTGTTAACTTTGTATAATTTTCGTTGTTAACCAGTAGTTTTCCAACTATAATTGTATAATTTCCTAGGATATTTTTTTTATTAATACGTCTAACAAATATTGTAAATATTCTTAATCTACTCTTAAAGTTTTGCTGTAGTGTAGAAAAAAAAACTGCTCGCACCGTCACCTCCACCAAAATTAATATATGAACCTCCTGTATAAACATAACTTCATATCACAAATAGCGAGAATTGATAGTTTCAAGCTATCTGTCATGAATTTACCCACCAACAGCCAGATTACACTATTAGTTTGATTAAAATTTAATGCATACTGTCCGTTAATATTTAATTTTTACAACAATCAATATTTAAACAGTGCTAATATTTCAAATACGCTTTTGACGTAGATTTAGGCTATTATCCAAATTCCACTGCATTTAAAAATATTCTACAGGAGAAACAGTATTTGTCTTCGGTACTATTTCGACTGCAAAGTTACGAACAACTAATTAGCCTACATTTATCACTCCAGTCTGCGATTATTGCTTGGTGGCTACTTGGGTAAAA
Organism: Diorygopyx duplodentatus; assembly: GCA_033557515.1. Lineage (NCBI taxonomy): Eukaryota > Metazoa > Arthropoda > Insecta > Coleoptera > Scarabaeidae > Diorygopyx > Diorygopyx duplodentatus. Next base: position 10,038 of record JAWQRJ010002048.1, on the reverse strand, counting down.
AATGAATCAGGCACTCCCCTGATTAATGAGGCCAAAGAAGGTACATTTTAAAACTAACGTTTATTTTTAAAATGGAACACCGTACATTTTATGATGAGTGTCAAAAGTATCAAGAGTATTTAATTTCCTTTATTTTGATGATTTCATTATTGCTTCTAAAAACAAACCGCAAAGGTGAAAATCGCATTGAAGAAAATAAATTACATCCGTATATAATTTAACAATTATCTTTCTTAATCATAGTCAGTTATATAAGCTTAAGAATGTCGTAAAAACTATTGTAAATTATATAAATAGATCAAGGGAGAGAAATATGGGACTCGCGATAATGTAATTACGACCTCCTATATATGACCCGTAATTTTGTAGCTTAACTTTGTGTTTTCTTATCGTTAAAATATTTCTGAATAGCCAATAACATGTAAGTAACAAGTTCAGTTTCAGCATAAACAAATATTCAATAGTCCTAAAACAACGAGAGCAGGCGAGTGAAATAATAATTGTCTTTACCGTAGACAAAATACCCTCGCACCAATACCATTCGTAGAATGCCCCTGATTCTACGAAGCTAGGGGTTGCGGTTGAGCAACTTCTCCAATATTGACCATTGAACCTGTTTGAACGGTCTGGTTTGACTCGGGACTGGATCCAAACACAAACACTTCCCGATAAACATTACCTTCTGGATGTAGCGTTGCAGGAATTCTAAAGAGGGTCACAGATCAGAATTGCATGTAATCCAATGATTATATCTTGAAACTAAATTTATGCAAATATTTAAGTTACAGAACTGCAATCAGAACTTCTCTGTACAGTTATTTACAAAATTGGGTTAACACACAATGAAAGCAATGGAAACATACTGTCTGCATAACAGCATGTTTGCATACATTTATTAATTAGTTCGTTGAAAGTAATTATGAAAAGTCATTTCTTTACACGATTATGCTTTTTTCAGCTTTTCCGGAAATGATATAATTTTTGGGTTTTAAATAGTTAATATTTCATTTAAGTCTTCATTTCCTAAACAGTTTTATTTTTCAGTTTAGTGTGGCATAACACATTCAGCTTTCCAAAATTAACTCATTTTCAACTGATCTTACCGATCTAGCATTTTTAATATGTAATTTCTGTGTTTGTTTCGAACATTATTATATAAGCACTATTTAACTTGCCTTCGTGGCCGAGACGATGCCGAATAATAAATACACTAGGTAAGCTCGTTTAATAGTATTCGATAATTTTTCTTAGCATTCACTCTACTTGTCTTAAAAGTTTAGTAATGATTTTTAGTGCGGATATAATGCGGATATAACAAAATCATCAGTAAACTTTTAAGTTGATTTTAGTTTTCTAGTTTGATGCGCTGTATCACTAGACATTTTCAGTTTTATGTCGCCATTTCGGGCAAAAATTAAAAAGTCGAAAAACGTATCACGTCATAACCGACAACGAAACATTTTGAAAGCTGCACATTCCAAACGATGACGTTAAATTCTATCGGTTTTAATTTCGTGTCATCAATAACTAGAACGGCACACGTTCGTTCATTGCTCTGGAACGTGTTAAATTGCAAACGCCCGACGGAATTAATACAAATAAATCCAAGGGATCAACAACGGTCGGCCGCAAAAATTGCTCTTCCAATTCACGCCTACGTGCCTGATTTGTGATCATACGCTGTATATAGCACCTCTTAAATCTCTTTTAACCCAACCATTTTTATCACTAACTGTTTTTCATTTGAATAGACAAAATTTCATTACGCCGACATACGGATTTTGGGAGTGCATAATTCAAAATAAAAATATGATTTTGTAAAGGAAGAATTTCTCTATGAACTATACATAGCATAATATTAAAATATAAACAAAAATACTAAAATATAAACAAAAAAATGCAAAAATATGAATCAAAATACTAAAACGTTGTAAATCATGTTGCCATACAAGTCATTCATGTACGCGTGTTCCAAGAATCCGGTTAGCAGTGTGAGCTAACTTTTTTGTTCAAATTGTATATTAATGATCTTTCTATTCCATGAATATCAGCCAACAAATTGGAATCCTCGAAAGCTCTGCGAGCTGTGTTGCCATCGCTTGCTGTTCCGCTGACTCCACTCTTTGATCTATCGACAATCAACGATAATTTTTCCAAGAGAACATTTTGTATGTTTTTCCTTCGATCTGCAAATGCACCTTTATTTTAATCGTCTCTCACTTGCCATACCTTGGTTTCTAATCTATATGAAATATGCAAAATACATCCGAAAAACCGGATCCAGGTGTGAAGAGGGCTGATCCCATGTTGAAGGAAAAGAGCATTTGATCCAAAAAGCTTTCCCTTATTTGATAGATCGTTGAACTGTTTAGGAGTAGCATGGACAGGTTGGGCAGATTGGGCAAGTCTGCATCGATTTCGTGTTTGTTACAATATTTATAACTTTTCCATCAATAAGGGTCAGATACAAAAAAGAATGGACACGTAAAACATGAGTCATGATCAACTTTCACTTCGATAATGCGCAAGTTTGCAATTTCTCCTTCATTTTTTTCTTTTGGTCTAAATGACTTCTGCAGATTCTTTCGCAAACTCTATTTGTATTGGCCGACAAAATCTGGGTGACTGAGATATTGAATTGTTCCATAAGACATCATTAGAGATGGGTAGTATCCTTAAAGAAATTATAACAGTAACCAATAGGTTCTCATCTTTGCCATTTGATGAGTCGTGCTTCTGTTTGTATGCAAAGTGCCCTAAACTGCCACCAAATCTCCAAGTACCAATGTATATAGCTGCCATAGTCAAACCATCAGCTTTTCTCATAGATTCGATGACTACTTTCGACTGCAATGTTACTATTCTTTGAATTGAATGTTCTAATAATGGCTGCAAAGGTACTGCAACTTTTGATTCATGAATCTGAACGTAGTCTTTAGGAGGTCTGCACAAAGATTTTGCATCCCTGACAAGATTGTATGCCGGCCAAATATCTGCCCCTGATGATACTGCGTCTAGTGTAGTGTCGATATACACACTTGTCGACATAAAATTATTCAACAAAAAAGATAGAGCCTCTTCATGTGTTTTAGGTCTAATGATAACGGGATATTCTATCAATTTCTTTATTGTTGCCGAATTTTCTGGGCATTTAGCAATTTGATGGAAAGTTGAATACAAATCTAGATTTTTGGAATGGAATAACTTTGCAGCAAAGCGGCAGCCCTTTAACAACCTTTGGAGAACATATTTGCGCTGCTTACTCACAGTTGACGCTTCTCTGCGTTTTTAACGTTCTGACTTCTTACCAAACCCATGTGGGGTACCAGACCAGCTCCAGATACCATGTGATTCTTTCTTAATAGACGACAACTATCGAACTCAGAATCTAGCCACTGATTATTATTCATTTCAAATCTTTTGTATATTTTTCACTGTTTTTGTATTTTTTTCGTTTAGTTTTTTCTCTCCTAAACCTTAGTGTTGACAAAAGATTCCTTAGTTTTTGTTTACCTTCAATTTAACATTCTCCATCTCCAGAACATTTAATTCGACGTAAAAGACAAAGAAACTGTAAGATGTGTATATAAGATCATTATTAATTAAATCACTAACTTCTTACACTATAAAACACAATGGACCAGTTCGAGAACAACGACATTACAAAACCGCTAAACTCATTGCGGGCTATATGAGAGACCCTAGAGGTCAAAAATCAATATCTGAGAGTATGATAACCTAGAATTTGTTTCGATGCATCAATAACTTTTTACATTCTCTCATATAAAGAGAAAGTAATGCATTCGGTCCAAATTTTGATGATGAGATTTTGACACATCTGGACGAATTATGGTATTCTAAGACTAATACATACTCCTCCGCTTTAACCTACAGTAGTCTAAATAGTGGGATAGTATAAGGGTGGTTCCAAGTTATTACTTCTATGTCAAAAGCTCTTCCCCTTCACCTTATTGTTCGTTGATATGCAATCCATACTTTGCTTTCTTTTCCAGTAGTCTGAAGAGCGAGATGGTATAAGGATGGTTCCAATTTGTACATGTTACCCTCATGGGGTAAAGGAGTGTGTTCCTAATAGAAAAAATACAAGAGAAATATTAACTGTAAAATTAATTAGTTGAATTAGAATTAATTTAGAATTTTTTTGTTTTCATTTCTATAAATGTTTTAATTCGAAATACTTATTTAAAATTTATTTATTTAAATGATTAACACAACTGCATACATAAACTGCCGTGGCGTAAGTTAATTTGCACCAGACGGACCATTTCTTACCTTATGTCGGGTCCCTCGTCCACTTCCATCTTTTCGCAGACCCCTTCCTTCTCGCTGCCGGAAAAAGGTCTCTATATTTGCAATCTACAAAGCTGGGTGGTGTAGCACTTCCACCCATAGCTGCGTCCAAATTGTTTAAATTTACACTTCTTTCTTGACAGTAAAAAATACTTAGGTTAGCTTACTGTCAACAAGGTGACAAAGCATCGTTTACACTGAACGATAATTTTCACTAATTCCTGTTTACACTAATTAATCAATGGTTCGTTCAAAAAACTTACGGTAGCTAATATGGTTTTTAAAACCATTTTTAAATTACATAATAACTATACACTGCATTCATTAAAATGCCGTTTTCGACAGAAAAATAAAACATTGAAATATAATTTCGCTCATGTAGGTTGGATTGTCTAAATTTAAGTGTAGCATAGTCGATCGTATAAGTATTTATTTTAGCTTGCAATCAAATTTTTGGCGCTTTTATGGAATTTATTCTTTAATTATACATAAATATGTCTAAAATCCCACCGTCTAGAAGTTATTTTTCTAAAATAGATCGGGGTGTTAGGTGAGAGAAAGGCGTGTGAGTGATCCACGCCCACTCAGTTTATTTCTGAATGGTAGTGGCATGCATTAAAGTTGACATTTCAAAGAGCATGTCCTTATACTAGATTTTTTTGTTATCATGTATTATAGCTGATTATGGCTAAAAGGACTTCATGTGAAATTTCGTATTATGCTTCACTAAATGTTATGAAATCTTTAAAAAATCGAAAGAACTATATCATCTGAATCTGCGTTTACTAAATATGAAATCTTGAAGTCAACGGTGACCGTTTCAAATACTTATTACAATATATGTTTTTAGTTGAATATTTTATTTAATTAAGTCAAAAATTAATTTTCTTACATAAATTGCAATTATGAATAGAACGCACGTCGTGAATGAGCATGACAACCTACAGATCGTTCCTTTATGTAAAAAAACTTTTTATATTAAATAATAAAAAAGTAAGTTCAGATGGTCACTTCAACAGAATCCATCCGCTATATTTGTAATTTTTATCCTAGCATTTCAAAAATGTTTCCGTATATGCGAAAATATGCTGGGTGCTCTATTTAACAAAACTGTCAGAGCACATATTTGGAATGAGCAAGTATAGCAGCGAACCTTACTTATTATGCCTATTTAACAGAATACATATTGTCTATTTAGCCATCTTTCTACCTAAAATATTTTAAAAAAATAGCAATGGTGATAAAGTTTCTGAACGACTGTAAACCTATGGTCACATTAAATATTAACTTACAAATATCTCGGCTATTTTTATTTTTTTTAATGCTAACTATTAGTCCTCAGAAGCCAATTCACTTCCATTATATTCGACAATATACAGGGTGTTCTATTTGAAACCAAAGCTTAGGTGGCATATCTTGCGAATTTGTTGTTCAATTACTTTTTTTAATATGATCGTAACTATAATAACAAAAAAGTTAGCAATGGTGAGGCGATTTCTTTGAATACCCTGTACATCACCAAAATTTGTAGAAATATACATTTTTATGCCTGAGTACATAACGTTTGCTAGAATTTCATTTACTGCATTGCTGCCATGATAATCACCACTTCATCTTCACATTGACCTACTGGATCTGCTATAGCATGCTATTTAAACACTTTTTTGAGAATAAATATTAAAAAGAAATTAAATTAAAAATATAACTGTTATATTATCGTAATTAGAAATTAATATTGCTTTGAAGCCCATTATAAAGAGAGTAAGACCCTATTGAAAAATAGGGTCTTACTGCCTAGTAATAGTAAGTTTCCATCAAGACTCCGTTTTAGAATCATTTCAATGTTAAGATATATGCCCGCGAAGTTTTATGTAGAACACCCTGTATACAAACAACTAAATAAAATTATGCTTTTGTATTAGAAATGTATCAGAATTCGATGTATACTAGGTAATATACGAAAATAATTTCTAAAAGGAAATGTTAATAACCAATGTTTTATTGTTATTACTGGCAACCTGTAAAATTTGCCCATTATGGTTTTATTGCATTGATTTATATAATAGATCAAAAGTTTTCATTGCATCAACTGACTGAGGCATTTTGTTTATGACAGAGAACTAATATGCTCTTCAAATATAGGAGGGCGATTAGAGTAGATTGATGCCATAATATTTTGTTTTATGGTTATTGGTTGGTCACAACAGAATGTTTCCTTTCCTAGAGGAAAGATCGGCTTTATAGCGTATGATTAATTTTTAAATTTTAGTTGTTAAATTTAGTATTAATTAACTTTTCTTAGTTGTTAAGCTTGTTAAATTTTCAGCATTTTCAGGGAATCATTTTACCCGTGCCTGAAGGTGACCTAATGGCGACTGAATACGATAATAGTGCGCATTCGATTTAGATCGTTCAAATTCGACTACAGCTTTAATTGGATCTATTGTTCAATTGATTACATTAATTTCTTGTTCAAATTTAAACTCTGGTCTCTTAAATCAACTGCACTAGGTCCTCTCCTTTCTAACAATATTGATAATACCTTTCATTTATCATCCACATTTCTTTCTGTTGCATTATGTCTAATACCAACTTATGTACTGAAAATATTTTGAACCTATATTCCATCTCCTTTGGTCAACTCCAAATTTTAGGATTAATAACTAATTATCCTTTCTCAATACATTGTCGAAAATTTCTGGAGATATTGTGGCACACTCAATAATACAATATTCACGTTCAGATCATTGTATTTTGGTTTCTATATGTATGTACTATTACAATATAGTAATATTTCAGAGCAATAGCATTTCCGTCATTACCGTAAACAAACTTTTTCCAGTGGTCGGTTCGTATCGATTTTTTTTCATAATTCCATTACGTTTAACAGCAAATGATTGCTTCGGTTGGTCGAATGGTCCTTACAGTGCAGGTGACCAGAAAAAGTAAAACAACGGAGGGCGTAGTAATTAAAAGAAATTTGTGTTTCATAAGGGCGAAATTTATGGAGGAAACGGGACGTGTAATGTGCCCGAAAAAAGCTCGTTTAAAGCGAGAATGGGTTATGAATGTAGAGATATGTGATTACGGAAAAAAATATCCAGTTATGCCTTGAAAAATGCCCGTTCCGTGTTCTGTCTGTTAAATAAACGTTTTAATGGCGCATGAGGGTAATTTTTAATTAGATCTGACGGAAAAGATCGTAAATTTAAATTAGGTAATTAAATATGAAAATACTTGAACTACAGGATTATGATATCTCGTTTTTGGAAAATGCTTATTTTGTTGAAATGATTATTTCGCGCAATCACCAAACTTAAAAGTCATTAATTTCTTGCGAAAGCATTTAAAATAACAATGTGATGGTAATTTAAAATTCTTATGTAAAAACGCTATTTTGCTATTACGTACACAACGTAATTCTCTCACCCAGTGAGGATTTTATTCAGACCAGTAACGACAGTTTTGACGATTAACATGGCCATGAAGTGTAAAAGTGGACTCATCAGAAAACAAAACATTTTCTAGTTGCATAACATTGTTATCTAAAATTTGCACCATTTGTTCACAAAAATACGTTCTACTATCAAAATCGTCTTCATGGAGCTCCTGAGTTGGTATTAGTTTATAGGGATGCATTTTATTTTCTTTTAGTACGAGTCCTGCAAATTGATGCATTATATCCCGTTTGGCATCATTACTCAGTGCATTGGAAGGTTCCTATTTTATCGGCCATACAATTTACAAGGTTTTTCAATTTTCCTAATTGTATAGCCAGCAAATTGAAAATTTTTTCATGAAATTTCTTGAAAAAAAATTCCAAAAATTCTTGAAAATCTCTTGATTGATTCTCTTAATATCTAACTATAATATTGTGAATCAGATGATAGTCTTGAAGTTCTTTATAGTTTTTCTTATCGAAAAAGTGCCGATGGTAAATTAGAGCAATAAAAAAGTTGTTTTTGAGCGAATAGTTCTGCAGAAATAATAAGACCCTACAACCTCCTGGAAATCGATTAAATCTTGCCTTGTCAGATTTGGCTCACATTCTGGTCGTGTCCGTCTTACAAGAATACGCATATCAAACGAGGATTTTCTATGATCCACCGCGCGTGCGGGAATGCGATTACAGCTTTCCTCAGAAGACTTTCCTTGGAACCCTTTTTTTCCGAAAACAGCTAACGTACGAGAGTTTAGAGAGTCGTTTTCCGAATTTTCACGCTCCGTCGGATTTTTATATTCAATTGCTCTGAAAGGGGCCGAGCTTCGACGAGGAACTGCGCCGCTATACTGGAATTTGCGGACCGCCAGTCTCTAACCCGAACAAGGTAAACGTGAGCACATTGTCGAAGGGACTGTTACAGCGCCATGTCCGACATCCATTACGGATTTTACTGGAACGTTTGGTGCCCCGTCGATGGAATCCGCAGCTTGGTCGGTTAGGTTTGTTAAAATGTCAACGGTAAAAGAGAAATCCGGACAATGGCACAATGGAGATGCCGGGCAGCGCGAAAAAATTTAAAGGAATACATTATCTTAGCTTTAGACGAGAAATAAAAGGTATTGTTGTATAAAAAGTGAATACTGCAGGGTCCGACAGAAAGACCTACCGATTTTCAAAGCCGAATAAAACGTTCAGTCAACTTTTCAATCTGATTTTTTTTACTTTAAACTAAGAACCGACAGGAAAACAATGCGTTAATTAATAAATTAACTCTTACAAGATGTGGGAAGTTAAGAGAATTGAATTTTTCATCCAAAACATCTGATTCTGATTATTTTGTTCTTTTAAATTTCGGAAAGACATGTGGTATGTGGGTCTTGCTTAAGAATAAAGGAAACCTGCTAAAAATCGATAAAAGAATAAAGACGGATTTTATATTGTGAGGACGTAGTATTCTATTGATACGATCTGTGACGCCTTGGATGTAGACTACAGATTTGATTTTCTGGGTAGGATTATGTGATGGGTTAGGATTTACGTTTTGAAAACGGCTTATGGTTCTTTGGATATTTTGGAGAGGATAGTTGTTGAGGTTTTTGTGAGGTAGGATCATGAATAAGGAATGCTCGCAGGGCAAGCGTGTTGATAACTGCTTGCTTTTGAGCTGGATGATGGCGGTAGTGGTGATGGTTTACGGTCTATGTGTGTGATACTAGGTCATCGAGGAAGGGTAATCGACCTTCCGTTTCTACCTCCATGGTAAGTAAAGTGGACGTCTCTTAAAGAACTTGTGGATTTTTACTTTCCCATCCCCTAAAGGTATAAACAGAAAGTTATGCATTCGATCCAATATTTTGATGGTGGAATTTTGATATATATCGTGTTGATAAATATTCCCGTACCATAAGGCAAGTGCGCCACACCCCATCCTACCGTATACGTATATTAAAGCACGCCCATTATATCTCGTCTCGACATGTAGGCGTGGCCACTATTAGATGTGCGCGCCACTCCGCCGAACGGCTACGGCTTTATTCTTGAGTTGCTTAGCACAAAGAACAGACGTGATCTATTTCTAGTGAACATAATTAAAAGAAATGGGTGTGTACACCGCTGAAGAAAAATTGCAACTTATCAAGTGGTATTACGGTGGGAGGTCTGCAAGCGATTGTCACGATTTATTCGTACAATCTTTTGCAGGAAGGCCGGCTCCTGCTAGACAAACTGTTACCAGACTTATTCAGAAGTTTGAGAAAAGTTTTTGTCTAAAGGAGTGTACCAAA
>JAWQRJ010002047.1:0-14305 GCA_033557515.1 Diorygopyx duplodentatus | reverse complement strand
ATATATATATATATATATATATATATATATGCGACTAGTTAACAACTGAAAGCCTTACGGCATTAGTGGAAATAAGTTACTCTCTTACTACTACTCATGTCAACATTATCTGAATATCCAATAAGTTATGACTAACATCAGAAATTAAAGGGTTAATTTTTGGAAATGTATAAACTTTTGTTTGTTATTTTGGGTATGCTATATTTCAGAAGTTGTACTCTGTATAACACTAAAATAATGCCATTGATTCTTACTTACCTGTGTGAACGAATAATATTTTTTTGGTCGCCTATTCAGCAAAAACTTTTTTTTCAGACGGAAGTAATTAAATAGACAATATTGATCAATTTTTGGGCAACGGTTTACAAACAGATTCAATTATTAAACAACAAATGTACCTTCTTTTGCCAGACATTGTAGCTATCTAGGGCAACCACAAAAAAAGGATCGTAAAACTTGGCGTTCGGGCGAATTTCCTACAAGTCGGAGTTCCTCATTTCGACGTTAAATGCCAGCTGCTCCCACGGTCAAAAATAGGCGAAAATATGCTACTTTTCTGTCGGCTTTTAAAGAAAACCGAAACGAATTAAAAGAGGAAACGTCGCATATATGTTAGTTAAACATGGTTTGAGGTACTCTCCATACCAAATCCAGAAAATTATATCTAGTTTATACGTAATAAGGTTATAAAGTTGGACTATCTTTAGAAATTAATTCACGGATGATACTATTCTTTTTTGTTAAAAAATATATACAGAGTGCTAAGATCAATCCTTTCTTGACACGGTTCCAAAATTTCAAGTAATTTTAATGATTGTAACATATGCTGTAGCTTTAGAAAGAAGGGTCTAAAGCATGACTTTTACTCGGAGCGGACAACCCCCCTTAACGACTTCAGCACACGTTGAAGCTTTACAGTTCGTTCTTCATTAGGATAATGTTTGACAAAATGATTATCCAATTTACTGGTCAGTTCAAGACCTTCTTTAATTAAATCTGCGTTTAGAACAGGACCGTTTTCGTAATTATTACCTTAGTTTTGTTCCTGAACATACCGACTTCCTAATACCATCTTCATTCTTTTAATAGTTCTTAAGGTAACTTCAAGTACACCAAAATGCTTTTCTGGAGACGTTGCACCTTGTTTTTGCCCAAAGAAATTGCCTTCCTTTTCGTTTTTATTATAGGTAGTTTAGTGACATTGTGTACTAGCGATTTACTGACTTTGGTCCAAATTATTAAATTCATACATGGACAAATTTTAATTTAATTTGTATTAAATTTCTTTTAATAACAAATATCAAACAGGTACTTTTCACTTCTAATACCAAACTGCAAAGGGAGACAAAACGTTTTCCGTATTAAGGTTTATAATTCGAGGAATACCCTGCAAATATAAATTGGGAATGAAACAAGTAGTAAAAAGCTCAATCAGCTTGCGTGTGTGATTAAGGGGCGGCATCATGAACGAATTATGTAATATGAAAACAAAAATCCTTCGGGTCATCAGATTAAAAACAAACGTATAAAAAGATAAAGGATTGGGCGTATTCCCAATTTCATTTTCTTCCTCTATTTGCACGTTATGAAACTCTCCAGCTATGAGCTATGAATTATTGGATGTTTGATACATACTACCATAAATAATAAATTGTATGGTGCTTTATAATAAGTTGACATGTTTCACCATTTTTCTTTATGCACAAAATATTCAAGTCTGTCATGTATGTCCTCATTTTTGTGAACAAACGTAGTATACGAATGGAATGACATTTGTCTCGTTGAACATAGCTCGATAATATCGATTCCTTTGGGAGCGGAAAATTTGTACGATAGCGATATGATATGATGATTGTTGTGTTTACTTCTCTGAATTTAATTAATTTAACCTATAATAATGTATGCAGTTCCATAAACCCTATATAGCAATCTTTCATTTTACTACAACGAATTCAAGTTAGTTAGAGCTTCTATCGCAACTTTCAGATCATCTACCACTTTGTTTCAAATTTTACAAGAGGATGTGATATATGTTCAACCAATATGTTCAAGCGAAACTCTGGGAAAAGTTATTTCTTTTGGTAATATCTATCGTGTTTTAGACAATGCTTCACCTTTCCTAACCCACTTTCACCTTTCTACAAATTCTTTAAATTAACCGTAGTATGGAATCAAATAAAGTAGAAGAGCAATGTTTAAAGAAGAAAGACTTTCTAGCTTTTTGAGTAAAATATGATATAGTAAGAGGAAACTCGAAGTCATTTCATAAAGTTTCCAAAAAATTCATTGTCATGAGTTTTGTGACTGAGAAAAAACATTAATACAGAAATATAGATATAAAAATCAAAAGTTAATCATTTAAGTTAACACCGCGCATACAACATTACGGTAAAGATCAAGGGCTTCCCATCAAGGGAAAAATCAATGGTTCCGAAACGCTTTCCAAGGTACGATAAACTTTCTAATACTACAGATTCTTAATAAAGTTATTATATTTACAAAAACACCATTATCGATTGATGAATCGATAATTACCATAAAGAAGGCAATTTCACGCTGTATTTCTTCAATTTCGGACAAAGTAAAATCAGCTTGACAAAGTCAATTCTAGTTTAGAAAAAATAATTCATTTTCGGGAAAAATTACTTCCATGTTAGAAAAAAGTAATCTTTTCAAAATGGGAGCAATCTCAAAATTATGGATGCCAGTGTGTTCGCAATTCTAAAACCTATTTGCAAAAGCCAAAAAAAAATGGTAATTTTGGAAAAAGGTAGGTTAATACTAATTATTACAGAAAAGCATCACTAACCTAATAAGTTAATGTAATATTGCTCTAATTTGCAAACTCACAATTCACAGGCCATAATTATTTTTGCAAAGAAACATGCTCCAAGATGTTTGAATTTGCATTTCAGCAATTCTGAAAACTTCATCAATAATAACATATTTTTTTATTTCATTCATAAATTAAATGTTACACACAAATAACTTTATACAAGAAAAATAAATTCGCCTAAGCAAAACAGAACTTTAAAATTGATGATACAATTCCTGAAATAAAATTTCATTACATTAAGTTGATTTTACTTTAAAATTCTAAAATCGATTGTTGTTTTCTGAAATGTATATTGAAGAAAAATGTATTCCAAGCAGTGGGAAACAATATTCTCTCAATTGCTGCGCTTTGTGTAACACCTTAAGTATTATGTGCTTAAAATGCGTGTGTTTAAGATATACTAATATTTACTTTAACTTGTAGGTCACCGAAGATGCTTTTATAAGAAGCTTTATGGTCATTTGATCGACGGTGATAAATTTCAATTTCAACAGTTTTCCTGTCTTCTTTTTCTTTTCTGTTAGTTGGCCTATTTTATCATCCACACTCACTTAATTCCACACCTTCCATTTTTACTTTGTGCCTCATAATGTTGCACTTCGCCTAAATCGCCCCCTTTTTTGATATTTTCTTCTTATGTCCTCTTTTCCTGTCTTCATATACATGAAAAGAGGATACAGTGATTTTTTTTTAAATGGCACCTACCAATTATTTTTATCTTATCGAATGTAGAATTAAAATCCTCGTTAAACGGTATGAGGTTTCCCTATACCTAAAATGTATGCTTTTCCGATACTTTAAGGTTTTTTGAGCCCTTGCTGCAAAAGCGATCCTTCGAGAATACATTCATTTGTTGCCAATTGGGTTGCTTACCAATTAGTTATCAATTTTGACGTTTGTGTAGCTTAGGTTGGTTTATTTCATAGTTAGGGTGAAAAATTAATGCAGTTATCATTTGGAAGTCGAGTTATTAAGATATTTCACATGATTAGTTCTTGACAACGTTGACAAGTCTTTACTGTTTTCTAAAATGGCAACTAATAATTATTCCAATATTCATATTATGAATTTATTTATGAACCATGGTCGATGCCAACAAATGCAGGGCATTTAACGAAAAATATCCGATTTTGCCGCCGTTTAATAGAACAAAATTCAGAAGGTTACAATCCAATTTTATGCGTCATTGGAAAGCAACTGAAGCAATACGAAAAGCTAAACCAGTCACGAATGACGAGAACACTGTCAATATGGTTTTAAGTTATTTTCATGCTAATCCAAACGCCTCACTTCGTGCCGCCTTCTGATTTGAACATATCTCGTTGCTCAATGCAGAAGATTTTAAGGAAAAACGGATTTTATCCTTTTAAATTTTCACCAACTGCAGCTATGCATCCACAACACGCAGCGCAAAGACGAGAATTCTGTGAGATGTTTCTAGCCCGCCTACAAAAGGTACCAAGATTTTTGGAAAACAGTATTGGATGGGCAAAGAGAAATTTTCTAGAGAGGGGATTTTTAATCGTCGAAATATGCAGTTTTGGGCATATCAAAATCCCTCGTGTGACGCGCGATTGGAACTTTCAAAATATACTTAGTTTTATCGTATTTTGTTTGGTGTACAACAACCAATTTCGGTATTTTATTTACGATGATATTTTAAATGGGGCAAAATATTTGGAAATCTTAAGAACCGTGCTGGTAGACTTTTCAGAGAGATTAACATTAAATGAACGACAATCGTGTTAGTACCAATCAGATGGAGCCCCGGCGCACTGCACTGTTCATGTGACACATGAACTGATAAATAACTTCGAAGACAGATGGTTTCGAAGATTGGGTCAATGAAACTGGTTTGCAAGATCGCCAGACCTCACTCCATATGAAATCAACGAACCTAAGTTGATAACTAAGTAGTCAAAATTGATAACTAAGTAGTAGGCAACCTAATTTACAACAAATGAATATATTGTCAAAGGATCACTTTAAGATCGTTTAAGCAACAGCTTAAAAACCTTAAATAAAAGAAAAACCTTAAATAATCGGAAAAGGATACATTTTAGGTATAGGGAAACCTAATACCGCGAATTAAACGCGGATTAATTCTACATTCCATTCCAATACAATACATTCCAATAATTGGTAGGTGCCATTCAAAAAAATCACTGTTTGTCATTTTCTTATTTCAAAATTTAATCTTGTAAAGAATGTACCTAAGAATGTCCCGCCTGGGGTATTTCTGAAAAGTTAAAGTCCCAACTAATGATTAATGAAGTATGAACATTAATCATCTATTACCGATTCTACTATGAAGTACATTTCCCCTTTTCATCCCGTTCTTTATTTCCATTGATTATTTCCCATTCTCGTTCTTCGTCCACTTCCAACAATTTTTTGCATCACTATTTTCCACCTTGTGTTTGAATGCACTCCCCACTTTCTTTTTTCCACCATCTTCCCCTTTCGTCCTCTCTTTCGCGGCCTTTCGTTAAAGTCTCCCCCTATAAACAGCCTTGTGATATTCACATCCCCCACCTTGTTTATTAGCTCCTTTTTTGTCTCCTTCATTTTTTGGCTATATACCGTAAAAGTGTGGATCATTTGTTTCTCCTATCCTCCTTTCCACTGTTCCAACTTTATTCTCGCTCACATCCTCTCCGTGTTCATTGAATTCCTTCCGTATTGTCGTGATGATTCGTGCTCTCCTTTCTTCTCTCTACCTTTCCTTCTGGACACTTTATCAAAAGCTTCCAAACATCCAGATTTCTCCCTTGCTGCAGACTCCTGCTGTATTTCACAAAAGTATCCTTACTCCATATTCCCTCTATTCCATCCTAGCAACGTTTTTCTTCGTTTTTATAACTTATCGTTAAGTCTCTTGGTCTTTCCGCCCATATTCCATGAGCAATGTACATTTAAAATATCCATATTCTAAGTGTACCTTATGGTACACTTAAAGCTTCTCTTTATGGCTTAACATCATCTACTCAACAAGATATCAGTCCAAATTAAATTATTATCCAATATGTGCCTAAGAATCTTGTCATCTTGTATCGTTCGCGGAATATCAAAGACTTTTAACTTTGGTTCCTTTGTTCTCTGCTTTCAACGTCAATTGTTCTTTAATAGTTAATATGTCTTTACTAGATTCGTATTCCACAACAATTTTGTTATTTCCCGTTTATTTACTAGCATTTACTTTCAACGTGTATTGTTGGACCTATTAAATTATTGCTTAATATGAACACTTCAGGAAATAGAAAACCAATATCCAATCCCTTTTATTCGCAAATCATAAACTGACTGCGAATTATGCGAGTAGGCAGCCATGACTTTTGAGTTAATGGCCCGTTACGCCAATCTGTCAAAACAACAATTAGTATCAACAATTACTCCCATAGAGCCGAATCACGGGACCAATCGCAAACAGTACTTGGGACGTGACTGAAACGCTCCGGAAAGCAAAATTCGCCGAATGTCACGTTTCCCATTCATTAATCAATCGACACGTCCTGGTAACGCGGTAATCAAACGGTGGACTTGCCATCGATTATCCTCTCTTGGCGCGCAGACTTGAAAGTTAATTATCTGAGGGAATTGTTAGGACTCCCTGCCGACAACATCCTGCCCCGCACATAAATCAATCGCGGCGATAACGAAACGTGGCGGATCGAATGAATGGCGGAAAATTGTTGACTGCCAACGAGGGGAGAAGCTTGCTGCTAAAGACCTTACTCTATGACACCATAACTCGATGTTAACATTCATTGGGATGCTTGTCACGTTTCGGATCTTTGAAAGTATGTTTCTTAACTTTGTTTAATTTCTTGGGTTCATTTTATTACTTTATTGGTTTAATCAATTTGATACCAATTTTCGCTTCTTGGTCAAAAGGAAGAGATTAAAAAAAGTTAAGGATTCAAAAATTTTTGAATGTTTCTTGTGAACATGAAATCGCATCACCTACAGAAAAAAACCTTCATCCAAACATGGTCCTCAAAATTTCACCTGAATCCCTGGTTGAGTCTCCTAAAACGAAGGGTTTTATGAACCAATGGAAGGGAACTATGTCGCAGAAAATAAAGCATGATGTATTGCTCAGCTCAAAGATTACTCAAGAAACATCCTTAATCCACAATTCATCCATTTTCTTAGGAATAATACCTATTCATTCTTATTTTAAGATACGTGAATTGAATTTCTTCCTCCGGTAACATTACTTTATACCTTATCTCCAACAAATAAATTTCCCATCCACGTAATCTCAGAATGTAAATGGAGCGTCTGCAAATGAATGCACGAAAATTCTCGGATGTCAATGGGGAGTATCCCCTTTCCACTGAACGGATAACTTGATGTGCTCAGCAGAGCTTGGCGTGCCATCTTAATCCCTTCTGCGCTAGTCGTGGCACTGCAAATAATTTATAACGGAACTCCTAATGTCATGTCATAAAAGGTAATAGCGCCAGAGGGCGCGGACCCATAAATGGAAATTTCGGGGATTGCGCTTACTGTACATCAACGGATTATAATCAATCTGTGGGATAACGTATTCTCCGCTGAGTCCTGTCGCGTGCGATACATCCTTCATATAAATGACACTTTCTCTCCCAACGGATTCCTGAAGGGTATCGTTAATCTTCAGATGTCAGAAGATATAATGAAATAAGCAGAAGACGGAAGCAGAAAAAATGTAGCTTTAAAATGTATTATTAATTTACCTACTTTTTGCTGTGCAAATTTCGTGATTACCCAAAACAAATAAGAGATAGGAATATAATTTGGCAGTCACAAACTATTTGTCTTAATACATGGTTACATTACTCATGCGCAATAAGATTCGTGATAATTTAAGCATGAAAGTCTAATAAAATTCCGGAATGTCTACGATTAAAAGGACGCTTGTTGGTTTAATCCAATAAATCTCTAGGAGAAGTATTTGAATTCTCGTTGCTGCATTCCACAGAATAACGAACTATAAAATAAAGCAATAAAACGCGAAATAAAGCAATTGAGATGTAGCGACATTTAAAGTATTTGTACTCGGTTTCCATCAGATGAAATGAAAATTGCAAAAAAAATATTCTAAATATTTTTATGGATTATTATGTTTACCCTGCTGGATTATTATTTTATTACGGAATCACAATTTTAAAACTTATTCTCAATTAGAGAATTTTACTGTAGGGAGTTACTACAAGAATTGAGCCTTCGAGTCCTTTTTTTTATAATTTAATATAAGATGTTTTTTATATGTTTAATATAACATGTTTAATATAATATGTTAATATAGATGTTTGTTATATAAACGAACTATCTGTAGGCATGGTATATGCTAATCTCAGGCGTGTGTTCTATTCATATTGCAATTTATATAAGAAAATTAATGTCTGACTTCAATAAAAACATACTACAACAAGTGTTTCAATCGGTCACCGTTTACATCAAGACATTTGTGCACAATCTTTCTACAACTTGAGTTACTTTGAGCATTCAACCATCTATTTTACTTATAATTTCCCTTATTCTATTTTTTAGTTCTTCACATAGCCCCAAAGAAAGAAATTTAATGAACTAAGGTCTATACAAAAAATAAACTATTTTATAACTCTCTACACTGCATAGAATTATATGCAGTAGCGCCATCATGTTGGAAGTGTAGTATGTCTTCCTCTGATTTCTAACTTTAAATGATCTAAAAAATCCGATATGACTATTGTTAACCGTTCACAATAACAGGCTCCGTTGGCATTCCTCCATAAAAATAACGTCCGATTATGTCACTTCCTCTAATTTCGCACCACATATTCAAAGTGAAATGACCTTGTTGTTTAAGAGGAACCTCTTCTCTATTGATGGTGCTCAACTGCTGGGAGTTTCTTCTGTTAAACATTCCCCAATTGGTAAAATTTGTCTCATCCATCCAAAGAGAATCTTTATACGATTTACGATATTTAGTGGCACGATAATTTAAATACGAATTGCAAAACGTCATTCTTCGTTCCTGGTTCTGTTTAAGTGATGATAAAGTAGGGATAAGTAATGGTTGTCTTACTAATATTGTATTCAACAAACAACCTTTGTTTTCTAGGTTTTTGAATGGATTATCGCATTCTCTTAGATTACCTTCCAATCTTTGAAAATATATCCCATGTGGTGGTCTCCGCCACGTATACTTGCAAACGTGATGGTCTAAAGCAGAGCGCCATTCTTATGACTGCAAAAGTATGTTTACTTTCTCTCTTAAAGAGAAAGTTATGCATTCGGTCCAAAATTTCGATGGTGAAATTTTGACATATCTTGACGAATTATGGTATTCTAAGACTAATAATACCATTTTTGGCCATTGATATGTCCGTCTGTCCGTGAGACTGTGGTCCACACTCTGTGTGTTTAAATGCAACACCCTGTATATTATTAAATTTTTGGGTTCCTTATGGCATTTGTGGTTACTTTATTAAACATACATATGTTCAAAGTTGCACCGTTTAGAAGTCATTCTTAAAATAGATCGGGTGGTTAGAAGTCATTTGTATAATCCACACCAGTTAATTATTTATAAATGCTAAGTCTATGTGTTAAATAATTACGTGCGTGTTGTCTTGTTCCACTGAATAAGTAAGTTTTTGTTTTAAAACGTGTATCGTGTTAAATCTATATAGAAGCCACAATTTTTAAGAAAAATGTCTTCGTGCTCATGCAGGATGGGACAGTTGGACACGGCTTAACTCTTTTGCAGTGTATTCTAGATCAAAATGTTTTAAGTAAAAGCTGCACCATATCTGCTTGTTCATAATCCATTATATTCAGGTTCGAATATAATGAATTCAGTTTATCGGGACCATTACAAAAATTCAGTTTTCTAATTGGAACAGCCTCCCTCCCTTTTGGGCGAAATTTAATACTTTGTATCTTTTTGAGAGCCAGTTACTGGAACTGATTATGTAGAGGATTCAGCAACGGTAGGGGATGGAAAATGATGGTTATATAATATTAAAATTGTAGGCCTATTATATCTCTATGAATAGGAAATTTTCTAGCAAAATTTTCTGAAGATTTTTCAGCAAAATTTGCTCTTACAATTGGGAACAATGTATCTTTGTTGCTGACATTACGTAACAACATGACATACAATTCCTGGTTCTGACATACGCAGTCAATTATCAATTTCAAATTTAAAAAAAAATTGCGAAATTTGAAACTATTTTGAACAACTTTTCGCAACTGCGTTTCATAACTCCAAAATTTTAGAGGAAAAAAACTGAAATATTTATTTCTAGAAAACTGAAATAATAAAAGTGTTCAATTAGTGGAAAATTAATTTAGAATTGACGTTATATTGTCGGTATGCAAACGTACCTAATAATCACAATTCTCAAAATTAACTCTTTTGGTGCAGCAATTTTTAAAAAGTTTATTTTTAAGCCTCTATATTAAAATAACGTAAAAAGTTGAGTGATCCTTGAAAAACTCAGCAAACAAGAGCAGGCATGAAAGTCGATAAGTAAACTTAGTCCATTAGAAATCGTTATGCAGAAGGGAGCGATATCAAAGAAAATTAATCGGTAGTTATGGAATCATAACAATGACCTGAAGATTATATGAACATTCTAAAAAGCTTTACTGTCAAGTTAATAATAAAAATAAAATAAAAATTACACAAGACCTACGAAGGTCAGTCCAAGAGATTAAACAGCAGTCAACTGAAGTATACTTGCAAAAATTAACACATGAAGTAAGTACTTATTATTCATTGTGTATGTTCCTCCAGTAAAGAAACAAGACGGGACATGGGCAAGAAACAATAAAGAAAAAGCAGATGTACTTGCTGAACATCTAGAAAAAACGTTTCGGCTAAACGAAGAGGAAACTCTGCAAATCGCAAGAAGCTCACCAAGTGTGCAAATTAACCATACAGATCCTACATCCCCAAAAGAGGTAATTAACGAAATTACAACCAGCATAAATCCAAAGAAATCTCCTGGCTTTCATCAGATAACATGAGAACTTCTGAGGTAGCTGCCAAAAAGGGTAATTCTAAAACTTACACATCGATACAATGAAGATTCAGGCTAAAATATGTCCACAGTTTGTGGAAAACAGCAGTAAGTAATTATGGTACCGAATCCGGGAAACCAGCTACTGAAGTTGCTTCCTACAGGCCAATATCAGTGCAATATTGGCAGTAGGAGATAGTGTCAATAAAGTCACAGCAAAACAACAAAGGATAAATAGAGATAGTGGACCAAGGTTTTTTAATCAAAATCATGAAAATTACAGTTCTTAATCAACAAAAAAAACATGTGTATTTGCTTTTTAGGATTTTAATTGTTACATTCACAACTCACTACACTAACAGTGTAAAAGTACATTTTATATTGGTGCTTGTATATCTGAAAGTTAAAGTCAGTAAAATATTTCCTTATATAGCGACATATTCCTTTTAGTAAAATTCGAACCTACGGCTCCCGTTTTATTTCCGTGTACTATACTTACTAATCGCATATCGCACTGTACTACTTTTAGTTGACAAGCTTATAACTTTAAAAACATATGAAACGATAATGATGACGATAATTACTCGCATGGGGTCAACGCACTTTCGCGAGTCGAACAAAAAATTCTTGCGTCAATCGGAATGCATTCATCATCAATAAATTGGGGCGCATGCGAGCAGTTATGTGATTTTCTTTGTACGAGTAGTTAAGGCTTGAAGAATAACGTTTATACTGAACGTGACTATTGTTCTGGTTACGTTTAGTAGGTCACAATACTATTGTACACAACATGAAATAGCAATTTGCGAAACAATTGAATAACCTTTCTCTATAGCAAATCAATCACTCAAAACCAATCAATTTCCTGCTTTGTTTTCAAATGATAACCAGATTGGCAACAGTTGTATTGTAAGTAACATAATTAATAGATCAGTCATTCAGTAGCTTTGGATTGATAAATATTGGGGAGTTTCCATATTTAGTAGGTAAAGTATATATTTTGAGTATGCGTTTTGTGTTTAAGGGAATTTGATATTAAGTCCCCTATAATATTAATATTTTCAACTTAAAGTGCCAGTTAACGAAGATGCGACACATTGAATTTATTCTAATGAAAGTCTCCTTTCAAGACGACGGTAGAAGTGAAGAAACAATACTGTCGTCACAAGGACCTTTTGTAAGGCAAAACTGCTCATTAACTATGGTTCCACAAGGGGCACCACATAAGAGAGAAAGGTTACTATCAATGCTAATTGTAGCATTTGGATGGTTAGAGCCAATTGGATGACAATTGCATGATCAGTAATAATTCAAGTGGACAAATATTGTAGGGTAGAAAGTTACTCAACTAGAGCACAAAGGAGTTTTTCGAAGGAAACTAAACCATCCATTAGCTGTATTTGCTAAAGACACCTGCTTTAAAGTGGGATTATAAAGGAATAAAAGTTAAAAAGAAATAGCGTTTTGCTGGCCAAATCTCTATAACTTTTAAACCTCATTGAGGAAATTTCATCAAATTTGGATAATTGCTGCACTAAATTTGGGTCCTTAATAAAGTGGCATTAAAAGCAATTTGTAGCAGGGAGGGGAACGGGGGTGGACCACCATTAAACATTTAAATTCCACATTTTTTTATCCCTTGAGATTTTTGTTGTTGTAATATACTTTTTCGGGTGTAGTGCCAGTCGAAAATTTTAAATTATGAAGCCATAAACATCAAAAAAATCATTTGTATTCAAAATATACATTTGACATTAAAGATTTCAAAAAAAAAGAATTATTTCAACAAACTAATGGCTTCTGCATCTAATTCTAGTTCGGTTTTAACAGGAATGTGCCTGATTGCTGACAAATATGTATTGGTAGCGTATAGTAAACCAGCAGGCTGTCCCATTTCTTCTAGACGCTATGCAACTTGAGTTTCTTAAATGGAATACCCTGTATATGATTACATTTTTGGGTTCCTTATGGAATTTATGGTCTATTTTATTAAATATACATTTGGCCAAAGTCGCAACCTTTAAGAGTTATTGGACATTTAAAGATCAGAATATTTTAATTACAGATCTTTTTTAAACGGTGCGACTTTGGCCAAATATATGTTTAATAAAATCTGCCATAAATTCGACAAGAAATTTTTAAAAAATGCGATAATATACAGGATGTTCCATTTAAAAAAAAACTGAAGTTGCATGGCGCCTAGAAAAAAAATGAAAATATTTCTAGAAAAAAATGGAACGGAAACAACGAAACGTTTATTAGAAACTTTTTCCTAAAATAATTGGAAATAGGAGAAGTGTTGATCACAGAGTGACAGACGCAGGAGGAGACGGACGAAAAGACGGATGCATCAACCTCAAAAAATCGTATCGTTACCCTTAGAATAGCCTAATTCGCAAAGATATATCAAAATCCCACCATCCAAATTTTGGACACAATGTGTCACTTTTTGGTACATCCTTTTGTTGAGATAGGTATAACTATCTCTCAGAATAAGGTTATACTAAGCTCTTTAGTTGTACTTTTTGTTGTAGTCTCTTTTCTCGCATGAACGTGTGAAGGAAGATTTTAAATCCAGATGAATCTCCATGTGGTAATACTATGTCCATACCTAGAAAAAGAATAAAATGAAATACCGATTTTAAAAAAATTTAAATTACTTATTTAAAATTTATTTATTTAAACTAGTGTCAATATGGATGGTAAGGAATTGAAATGTATAAGGGGCGTAAAATATTTAATACATTGCCCAGAAAACTACATACTTTTGTTTATTTCTCGACAATCTCCGTACATGTTGAGACATTTATTCCAGCGTGATAGTAGTTTGAACATACTTTCACGGCTTGTCAACCACAGTTTGGTTTGATTTGACGAGAAGGGTCTTACTCCATCGGAAGTTTATCTCCTTCGCGTAATCATCCCGGCCTTTTTCTTCTGATGGTTGTATGCAATTTCTGGGGAATTTCGCAGTATCTGTTACTGTTAATGGTCGTGCACTTGTACGAATTCACACAGCAGTATCCTTCACTACCCCAGAACACGGTGGTGCGCAGTGCTTTCCAGAACGAACCCGTTTATTAAATTCCGTGACGAATTTGTGGTTGATTTTATGCAACATACATTGTCCAAAGTCGCACCGTTTAGAAGTTATTGGTCATTTAAAGTATCATCTAAAGTACTCGCACATCACATATTTAAATACGTATTTGTTTGCCCAAAGTCGCACTGTTTCAAGATTGGTTTCACACTAGTTGATTTTGACATGTGTCATTCGTCCATGAAACCTAAAAATTTAAGTGAAAATTTTAGATCCGCGGCGTTTAGTACAGAGATTGAAATATTAAGGAATTCAGGTTGATATTTGTGCAGTAGAAACGGTTGGAAGAATTTCAAATAGGAAAAGTATAGTGATCAGTAGAGGAAGTTATTGGTGGAAGGGCAGCACAGTAGTTGAACTATTGAACCGTTT
>JAWQRJ010002046.1:0-14306 GCA_033557515.1 Diorygopyx duplodentatus | reverse complement strand
TCGATATCTCGAAAACGGTAAAATTTAGGTATATGGTGTTTTATACAAATTATTAATAAAATTTTGAGAGGAATTGAAATATCGAGTAATATACCGGGTGTTCTATTTAAAAAAAGGTAACTGTTTGTTGCCATACTTTTTTGGCACATCCTGTACAAAATATTGCTTTTTACTTCAATACATTTTAAAAAACTCTAAATATTTTGTATTTAAGTTTTTTTCCAGCTATCTTAGTTTAGAAAATAATCGACCGTTTCCATGCATAAAAGCGACCCTGCATAACGAATACAGAATGGGTTTCCGTTTTATAAGTAGAAAAAATGGAGATATAAATATGATAAATACCACTTCTTCTAGTCTAACAAGTTAAAGATATACGTAAATGCAAGACAAATTTATCACCACGCCCAAGAACGTGGAATCTCAAGAAGAAGTCCATCCTCTAGAATTGGCGACAGTCCAAGACCGCCAACCCATTAAAAGAATTGCTACGATTTAACGCTACGTTTGCGCTAAATTGCTTGCTTGCTCGTTCACTTTTTTGATCGTTATTTATAAAACGAAGAGGAAACATAAATCGCCTTGTTCGCGCCAATAATAAAACACTTGTTAATTTACATTTCCAACGACCATACGTTACGAATATATTGGAATAAAATGGCGATTAATCAGCACTAATAAATCAAACCCAGCTGGGTAAAATGTAATTCGCGTCATTAAACACAGATTTGTATCTCGTATAGCCATCAATCATTATTAAAAATGTCATGTGGCCGGACACGCTGGATACACATTAATGTTTAGTTTAGTGCTATAAGTTGCAACCTTATAAAGTAATCAAGTTATTCACGTGATGAATGTCTTATTTAGAAAGTATCTATACAGGGTGATTGAGGTATGTACCAAAGTATGTTGCCAGAACAGCGAGTGGTGAAAATATTTTGATGTAAGGGATGATATAATAAGTGTTATTCATAATATGAGGTTACTTTACAATATACAAGGTGTTCGCTTTAGTCTGAACACTATTTAATGTAACATAATTTCGAACATATTTTAAAAGAAAATAGAAAAGCGTAATGCATTGCATAATATTCTGCGATAGATAAAAAGTTGAAGTAGTCCTCGCATTCAAACTTCAAATATAGCACATTAGCTTAAAACAAAATTATATCCCAAAATCCCCTTAATTTTCCGAATAAACCACTTAATAGCAGCTTCGAAAACTTAATGCTTGCCATTTAGGGTAAATGACGATATAAACGCCCCTTGAAAGGTCACGGCGTTCCGGATCGCTGTGGTGAAGCAACGAGAATCCACTTTGAAACTTTCGGTTATTTAATCCTGCCGGAATTCGTTTTTCTTCGCGTGCGTCGGAAACTTAACGCCCTGTAATTTGCCTGGAATCTTAGACTTCAGGAGTTGACTTTGTAACTTGCATAATTGCTTAATGACGCTCGGCGTTAAAGGGCGACATAAAATAAAATTCATAGTTCGTGATCAGATAACGAGATAGAATTAAACTTCATTAACTTGATAATTAATTAAAGACAAACTGGGAAACCTATGATCTACCTTTCTAGTTATACCTATGTAAACTAACCTCAATTGGATGCATTCTGCAAACCTGATCTGTCCTCATACTGCATGCTCCTGTGGATTTATTATCAATGCGGAGGTATCAAACTCAACATCTGCATATGTTTTCTGAGACGACTATGCCTACTACACACGCCTACTATAATTTGTAAGTGTCTTTTGCTCATATCCCACAGTCATATTTAACTATTTTCTGCCGTCTCCATTAGCCTTGAAGTTCTTGAAATTTTCTATAATTTGTTTAACAGCACCTGGTGATGCCTTGTTTTTTGCGGATATCGAACGACATATGTATCACATGTTCTTGATATAACTATCATATTCTCCATAAATAATAAATAAGTTTAAATAATCTTCGTTTGTATAATTTAAGCGCCCCGGCATGATTACTATTGATTTTCAAATGATAAGTGACAGCGTTTACATTTATTTAGCGTTCGATTGTTTTCCACGCCGTCATAGCCGACTAAGAGTAACTGAACTTAAAATCCGCAGAAAAATCGCCATATAAAAATTGGTTTGCTCTACCAATTGTTGTGGAAAACGTTGATATTTTTAACAGATTTTGTTTTACAGTTATATAGGATAAATCATACGAACTGTAAATTATGATCACTTATTGGAAAATGTTGGAGATATTGAATGTTTCAAGTTGTTTTTATGTGTAAAACTTTATCATAAATAATAAATTCGGGTTTGTTATTAAATCTTGTTAATAGCTAATATTCAAGCTTTTTCGTTTTTAATTTTCGCGAGGACTCCGGTTGGTATCGGATTTCCATCAAGTATCGGTAGATTTCTAGTTTAACTGGCTCCTCTCCTTCTTAGTAGTTTCTCCTCGAGTTACCCTATAGTAGTTGTTGGAGATATTTGACTTGGCCGGTATCTATTAAACTTGGGTCGTGTTCTCGTGACCTCTTGGAAATTACTGCCAGAGCTTAAACTTCAGCATAAGTCGTCCCTGCAAACAACTCATACTATTGTATCTGGTAGATTATAAATCAGCATTTCCCTAATACATCGTTATATTTACTTTAATACACGGCTTGAGTTTTATTTCTTCCTTTGTTCTTTTTAAATGGTTTAAATGTAAAAAATATGTTAATGTTAACAACAACATTAACACATTTTATACATTGCCTTTGTCGCTATTTCGTTGACCTAAGCCTTTGTGCTGGATCAATATGTCTCACATGTCGCGCCAGACCCAATTCCTGGTCATTATCCCCATGACAGATGATTGCCGTAGTTGGCTGCCAAACACCCACTCCAGTTAACGTTGTCAATGTTCCGTGACACAGTGAACACTGTCTACTAAGAGATGGCCTTGTGTGCGCCGGGATACGCTTGAAATAGTCTGGAGATTAAAGCGAATCTCCGCCGAAGGAATCTGATTGTTAAGGATATGACGTCAGCCGTCCCCCTCTCTAACTTCGTTCCTCGCTGTGGAGTGTAACAGAGAAATTGAAAATTGGATTTTATTATCATTGATATTACTGAAGAAGTTGAAAACATTAAATAAAACTAGTCTAAAAGTGATAAAGTTCTATTTGTGTTTAATCTTAAACTGATCACTTAACACAACTACATTTCATTTTGCCCACTGCATTTTACCCATATTTGAATGAAGTTCCAGTAAGCTCATTATTATATCACTTCGAAGGATTGCTTGTAAAAAGCAAGTATCTTAAAAACTAATAAGAAATTATGGAAATTTGCGTTAAATAATTTGGAAGCACGAACTACAGTAACGGTGGAAAACTACGTCATGTCACGTAATGTCCTGTAGTTAGCGAAAATAACGTAATTATTAGCCGCCTCTGGTAGTTTGATCTATCTTCATCTAATATAATCCATTAGTGTCAATTAATGTTTGCTGTTCGACGTATTGCTCAATTTGCTTGTTAGTAGTGAGATGGCGTTGATTCCAACAAATTGTGTAGGGTTCGAATCTCAGGCTAATTGGGTTATGCTCTATTGAAGAGGTCCCCCCGGATTTGTCCATTATCTCCCTACACAACCCTTTGGTATTTCGCCAGCTTGTAATTTGTACGTATTACAAAAATTCTGCAAGATCGGTAGTTTGGTTCGTAGTATATATTTTTTAATTTATCTATTGTAATCTTATTTTACTTTCTTTTGGTTTTTTGGGGGGTGTAGCAAAAAATTAACGAGTAAGTGGTGGTGCTTTTAAAACTCTGCAGAGTTTAGTAAACTAGTGTGCATAGTATATTTCAACTGAATTTGTTTCAACTCAACGTGAAATGCCTTTTAGTTTATTTAATTTTTATTTTATACTGTATGCTTAATACTTTGCAAACTGCTGACACCGACAACAAAAAGAGACCTGCAAGATTTTTCTCGCAGGTCTCATCCAGCGTAAAAGACCCCTGGAGTAGAGTACCTCCACTGCAGCCGCCCGGAACGTCCCCGGAGCCGAGAGGACGGACCACGAGAGAAAACTCTATAAAATCTGGCGCCCGAGACCGAGGAATCACATTGTTTATTTTGTTATTGTAAATAATTTTTTGAATCAATAAACAATTTTAAAAACAATCCACGGTTTGCGTCACAGTTGGCCAGTATTATCTTCCAGAGAAGAAAGAAAGAAAAAGGCTAAGACAAAAGAAAGCGTAGCATGGTCTCTCTCCGACTTCGGAATGGCACCCTTAGAAAAATACGACGAATTGAATCCATCCACCTAATTCGTCTCATCCTTTCAATGGAAAGGGCAAATCGCATGCAAATTAACACCGCCTCCATTATACACAACACACCAAGTGGCCTCAATCGAAAAATACACCTCTTAACAAAGGAAAAAAGAAAAAATCCCAAAAATGCCTATATACAACCTTAAACCTAAGCACAGCAGTGACAAAAACTTATTTCTAGTTAATAAACGGAGATAAATGTTGGCTGAAAAATCCGTGAAACCGTGTGGTTCAACAAAATGCATCCAAATATAAAATATACCAATTCCTCTTTATCCAAGCGACCAATTATAGCGACCAAGCGACCAATATCAACCTCATCAGATAAGGTTGAATCCAAAATTTTAGAAAACTTTAAAATTAACCAACTCTTTAAGATTCTATTCCTTTTAATACCTTTTATCTGTCCCCCTTTCGGAATCTTGCCCGAAAAGACTGCGAATCACCACTTCCACTTATAAACAAATGCTATCTAAATAAAAAATTTAAAAAGGGAAATGAATTAGAACTTCTTTTTATTTACTTTAATATTTGTTGTACCGGGCTGGAACTTTAATAGTGTCAACTATGTACATATATATGATACAGACGAGCTACAGGGGTAAAAGTTTTATAATCCATCAATGTAGTCACCAGTGTGGTGCACAATCCATGTCCAGCGTTCTGGAAGCCGAAAAATGCCGCTGGTAACGCCTGTTCTGTTGATCCGTCGAATGGAGCGGTCTACAGCCTGCAGAGTCTCTGGAATGGTATGATAAGCGATTGCCACGAAGCGGTTCCTTAGGGGTCAGATTAAAGTCACAGGGACTTAAATCTGGGGAATATGGTGGATGGTAGATAACTTCCCAGGCCCAGCGAGCAAACACATCAGCCATAGCTTGCGCTACTTGGGCTCGACCATTTTCTGCAGAAAGTGTCGCCACTTCTTCCTGAACGTTGGTCGTTGATTGTTTTCCAGAAACGAACAGTAATACTGCGCATTGGTGGTCTGCCGTGGGAGTACAACAAGCCTGAGGATACCATCACAATGGTACACAAGAATGCTTTCACGTTGCTGGAGGTCTGACGAACGAGTGGTTTCCGTGGAGACCCGTAATGACGCCATTCATTTGATTGGCGTTTCATTTTTGGCTCATACGACTTCGCCCATGTCTTATCCAGCGTACTAATATGACGTAGACAAGCATCTCCTTCGCACTCATAGCGCACCAAATGGGCGCACGCTGCATCGTATCGTTGCCATTTCTGCATTTCCGTCAGCTCGTGCGGAACCCAACGTGATGGAATTTTTCGCAGCCTCAGCCGTTGTCTAAGAATATGGAGGACAGTCGTATGCGCCAATGCTGTCTAATCGTTTGGTTCCGATTCCCATCAAGTAACGCAGACAGTGTTTGCACTTTTTCTTCACTTATGGATGGACGACCCGGCTGTGGCATATCTGGCGCGGTTTGGCGTCCAACGTTCAGGCCTTTGGCCCAGCGTGCTACCGATCGGTAATGCGGAATCTCTACACGCCTCCTGAAGACCTTGATAACACTGGCGTGCTGTACGTCCTCTGGCATATTCACTTTTTTAGCCAAGTCCGCTGCTCCTGCCTCGAAAACATCGTGTCGCCAGTACGATAGAACGCTAACATATCGCTGTGTTCATCCTATCACTGCGCAAGCGTGTGGCGTTGGCGAGAACAGCGCATGCGCTTTAAGGTAAGGTAGCTGTGGTGTAAGCGGCATCCCTGGGTTTCATGCGCGTTATACTGAGCGGCAGGTTTCAGTCGCGCCTGGCACACGCTAGTGCTCTTTTACTTAATATTTTTAAGATCTACGTAAAACGGAGATCTTAGAAATATCTCCTTTCAAATGTTATGGGCATTAAATGTTGGTTGCATAAAAGGAACATAAATCTATTCTTATAAAAGGAAAATAAAAAAGTATTCTAAAATAAAAAAAAAACTTAAAACCCCATTTGAACATAAAAAGAATACTAAATTAAAAAAAATACAATCGCGCCTCCAATAGGCCGCCCTAAGATGCCAAACAGTAACCTAATCCCTCATAGAAATTACATCTAACATTAGAAAGTATTTCAGGTGTGGTAAGGTTAGCTGTTTCTATTATTTTAGCTCTCAGGGCATCCAGATTTTCTGCTCGCTCGTGGCCATAAACGGCCTATTTCAAAAACTCCCACAAAAAAAAGTCGTTTGGAGACAAATCTGGAGATCTCGCTGGCCATTTAATATCCCCTGTCCCACTCATAATACGATGAGGGAATGAATTTGTTCAAAATTCTTTAACAGGGAAATTTGAAATTGTACGCATCCATCAACAGTGTAGCACAATGGGCAGAACTTTGACAAAAACCTCTCAGATGTTAAACTTGGAAATCTTGAAAATTGGCGCACGAAAACAGAAACTACAAGAGAACGAGGGCAAGGATGCAATCAATTTGTGCTAAAATATCCTTATAATTCCACGGAAACCAGAAAAGAACTCGCCCGACGTTTGAAACTATTCTTCTCTGGCGGTAACGGATATTTTTTCCTGTTTCATTCCGTTTCAAAAGGTTCACGTTGAAAGCGATACGAGGGAAGGACACATATAGCCTTTGTTAGCTATGCTGTCGCAGTTCACCTTATATCTTTGTTCGTTCCCCGCGATTGTTCTCTTTGTCCGTTTAAACGACAGTTACACTCACACACACTAATATTACCGCAGCTTTCCCATTCAGCCGACAGTTTATTGTAGCTAAAGTGCAGATTATAAAGTCCTGGATGAAAGGCTATATCGGATTTTCAGTTGCTCAGGCAAACTTTTATGCCTAAGCAACGATTGTGCATAGATGTTTGAAATTGAACTAGCTGCCATTAGATATTTATTCAACCGAGTATTAATCTCTAATAGCCTCTTAACGCAGAAAATATAGAAAATGTACTCAAGACTATTGACCATACATGATTATACATGATTGAACATGATTATAATAATGGGTTTCTCGAGAGGGTTCTCAAGGTGAAGATTTTTCAAAAAATGTAAAATAAACAAAGATTGTAAAAATATAGAGTACACAAAAACAACTGCCAAAATTTTCACATAGCCCAGGAAGGACGAGGTCTAATAAAGAGGTATAAGGAACATATTAAACAGAACATTTCACCTAGAAATAAACATTTATATAGTCTGCTCACTTATGGATTGTTATATAACGATTAAATTAATAGAGACTCTTGTAGAATGTATTTTGTGCAAATACGTATATCGACAATTTGTGGCGTATATCTCCAAACTACAGCTACCTACGCACGTACGTAATAATCGCCACAAATAACAAACGAGCAATGATATATGTAGATCAAATAATATAGGCAGTTCCAACTACTTTCGATGCAACATGCAAAATCAACAAAATTTTAATTTACATATTCCAATGGCTATTAAAAATGTGCTAGCAGCGGTCGTACGCAAATCTTCGCCTAATTGCATTAATTCATATATAAAATCGATAACTCATCAAATTGTTGTTGTGAAATCGAAAAACGATTTCAAATACGATATTTCAAACGAAATACGAAAAAAAATAATTGATCTTTTTTCGCCGTAATTAATGAAAAAAAAGTTTTCATTTTTGTTTCATTTAACAAAATTACGAAAAGAGAATTTTATTATTTTGCCGAGAGTATTTTCTTATACTTGAAATATTATTAACTGACGCAGTAAGGAATATCGGCACTGCCATTATAACAGACAGCGAACATACCGTCTGTAATAGACAATTTACGCTGGGGCATCGAAATTGAAACTGATACGTGCGAGAGATAGGTATTTCCTATAAATTCGAGATGCCACTCAATTCTACCAGTCGCATATGGCGCACTTCAATATAGAGCGATGCTAGGCGGAACTGCGATTGGGAGAAATAAATACAAAGAACTGCTCTCAAGTGAAAAAAAAAACAATTACCCGAAATTTGTTTGTAAAGCTTTTCCATTATCAAAAGGGAGCGTAAAGCTGTAGAAAAACACGATAAAGCTTTTGGGCAAAACAAGACAGAATCTAGAATTCCAGACCGATAAATTAGTGAACTTGCATAAAATTTATACGACTGTATTGGAATAAGAGATAGTAAAACATCTTTTCGAGGGTAGTAAGATGTAACCGCCTGAAATATTTTGCGTGATAAAAATGTTAAATACACACTGCTACATCATACACAACGTTAAGTAAATTTCAAAATGAAATATACATCGAAATATACCGTTTCATGATTATTTTAGTCATAGAAGAAAGTATTAACGACAGAAAAAACATCGTTCAGAAAGATGAATAAAACAATAATGTAGATGCAAAGCATATAAAAACTAAAAGAAAAGAAAATATTCTACTTATCAAAAAATATATGTATAAAAATTTGACATAATTTAATAAACGGATAAATTTAGAAAAGAGCATTTGCGCTGCTATCTAAGAAAGACAATCATAAAATACTTTCTTGTTTCGATTAACAAATTATCATAATCGATTTAACAAATCGGTAATTGGTCGTTAACGGAACAGCTCAGGTTAATGACGGATTTCCACATGTGGTGGAGGGGGAACCCTATATCTCTATTGAGATTATTAGGATGTTTATGAATTTCTATTGCTTCTAGGCTTTTTCTAGGATAACAGTGGGATTCGCGGGCTAGGATATTGGTTTGCTTAAAAAGGAATTTTGCGTCCAGTTTCAAGTATTTCAAAATGGTTTTCAAAATGTCACTCTTCAAGTTTAATGAATAGGTTTTTAACTGAAGCGTTTATAAGATGCTCTTAATTTAGCAAAGTAAAGCGGCGCACCGCAGCCTGAATAAGTCTTTTAAGATGGCAATTCATAAGCGTCATTCTTAATTCGTTCTTGTTATTGCTTTATGCTATTTTCACTTGCAGAAATATTGCCAATGGATCAACCTAAATAATCAACTTTACTCAAACATAAATAACGTTCTTTACACTAGTACCAATAGTTACCTCTGTGTACTTTCCAATATTGCCTTTGATTGACCAGTTGAGTGACTCGATGTTTACTGGAAGTTCGATATTTTCACCCGCAAGGCCACTGATTACAGTTAACTAAAGTTCTAAATACAAAATGATTTTGAATTGGACCACAGCGCTTATTCCGCGGAACGGATTTGCATTCTTTTTCACAATACGAGCAAACGTCCGTATTGCTGACTTTTTTACGATTTCTCCAGTTATATACAACAGTGGCCTGACAAAGGGGTGTTCCTCGCTATTGAGCTAATGTTGTATGGAAAAACTAGGTCGCAGCCTTTAATATAAAATAACCTCTGTTCATTTAAATTTCTGGTCGATAAAGTTACGCGTGCATACAAACGACGGCGGCCTTAAAATAGAGAATGTCATCAATTTTATTACTGAGCTCGTTTCGTGAGGTTGTTAATTCATACATTTTGGTGTAAAGAACGACGAAATGTAATTCCAAAGCGGTATCGCTCATTGCGTTTGTGTTTGCATAATTAATGATTTTCCCTCGGAAATCATCCCATGTAACAATTTTATTAAAATCAATTATGGATTTTATTTGTCGGAATTAATTGGATCGATTAATTCTAAAACAGTTTGAGCATGCGTGTGTTAAGCATAATCACAGCTAAACCAAATGAACTGAAGAGCTCCTTTTTTATTCCTATAAATGAAAAGTGTTCGAATGAACATTTCAAATACTTTATAATATAAAATACACTAGAATTTAAAACGTAAAGTACATAGAGGGATTATAAGAAAAGGTCCACGTTACACAACATATAATAAAATTTTATTTCCCTTAACAAGTAAATTAAACTTAAAACTTAACTGAACAAATATTGGATGTAATCATCCTAGATTACACTAAGCAGGTAAATGATGAATATAAGGATACTTAGTATTGGATGTAGTACAAAGTAAAGTGCAACGACTTACAATCCATTAGCATCTAATACGATGATGACTTATGGTTAGGGTAACAATGGCCACTACTATCATCGGAGGTAAATAGGAATAGGCGGACCAAATCTCTGCAACGCTCTGTCTCGCCTCAAAAGAATTACAAAAATAGGAGGTTCCGATATTTGTTGAACCTCAAGAGTGAATGATATACTGTTGCAATCTTTGCACCCTAGAGGGATACGGCTGGAGAAAGACGCAGAAACTAACTTTCACTGCCACTGGTCACTGCTACTGGTCACTACTACTGGGCACTACTATTGGTCACTACTACTGGTCACTACTACTGGTCATTACTACTGGTCACTAATAGTGGTCACTACAACTAGTTGCACTACTGGTCAGTGGTATATTTCTTCGGTTAGCGAAACGGAAATCTTTTATATAATTCCTCGGTGACTGTTCAAATGAGAAGGGCGTCGTCTGTCGGAGCGGTGCAGCCTTCGGCGCGCGTTTTAGTTTACGCCCTTCCTCCCAGTTGTCCGCAGCGGCGAACGGTTCAAACGATCATTTAACTCACAGCGGGGCTGGACGGGCCCCGATACGGACGAGGCCGCTTCGCGTCATTCTCTTCTGTGGTTGGTACTGGTTTTCGGGGTCGATGCTCTTTACAAGACCCGGTTCCATGTCCTGTTCTTAAACGCATCGTTGCAGTACGTATGAATGAGGAAGGGCGGTAAATGAACCGGAGCACCTAGGCCCAGTCGGGCCCCTTGTCCAACCTTCCAAAGTACTTACCTCTGTCGCGTCATCAGTCTAAAGCTCTGCTAAAGACACGGCCTAGGTGTGAGCCTAGGTGTGTCTGTGTAGAGGTACTTTCCAAGTACCTCTACAAGTTGATCTTACAGAGGTGCAACACAAATAATTGAAGACAAATGATCCGCATTAAATCGTGAACTAAAAATTATCATCAAAATTACATTCAATTCTACAGGTGCCCAGTTTGGCTTTGGACAATATACAATCGATGACATTACAAGATAATTGGTCTGCATTTTTCAATCTGGAATATTTTAAGATCTCATAACCAAAAATTATCATCAAAATTATTTTCCAACTCTAGGGATCTGTTTTTGGTAATGGAGAATATACAATTAATTTGCTTGCAATGCAACTGATCTGCAATAATTTGGAATAGTTCAAGATCTCATAACGAAAAATGACCATTAAAATTATATTGAATTATCCATAATCTCTTTACGAATGGATCTTGGTCTGCACTTTCATAAGGAATATTTCAAGATCTCGTAACCAAAAATTATCAACATTATTTTCCAACTCTAGTGATCTGTTTTTGGTAATGGAGAATACACGATTAATTTGCAATGCAAATGATCTGCATGTTTCAATCTGGAATATTTCAAGATCTCATAATCCACAAATGACTAATTAATATTTTCTTGTTTTTTTATATACATTTAATTCGGTTTCGTCGTTAATTTTTTTGGACTGACAGATTTATAGTAAATCTATAGCGATTCATCTTTCACTGGACATGAATCTGCGAATTCAATTCTTCATGAAATCGAAATTTATCTCCGTAGCCAACAATCATCAAAACTGCAATATATTATATTGCTATTATATATGATTATAAAGGTTACTCTGCAACACGGTACATATGTTAAACCAGTACGATACAATGATAAGTTAAACCTCGTTATGCTTATTCAAAAATCAGTGTATCTTGAACTGATAACTACATATCTTAAGCAAGAAACCTATATAACGATAATGAATAAAACTGCAAGAAACTATGTTTGATACGAATTTCTCTAATAATTCTTTAACCGCTGATACCAATTAAAACAAAACTATGAATATGAATCTAATAATAACAATAAATAAATAATAAAAAATCACAGCCAATCGACTGTATGTAAATAATTATAACTTCACGGAGTGTGTTATAATTTTGGATCGTAATTTCAACGGTGACTAGAACGTTTAATTATTACATCACAATATAATATGTTTTTGCTAACTTTGATGTTTCCGATAAAGTAGAAATAAGTGATTATAATTAGAACTTTTCTTTTCGTACTTAATTTTTGCTATAAAAGCCATAGCAGTAGGGTTACCTTAATCACAACATGTTGGTACACAACGATGTTAAACGCATGTTGAACATCATTATGACATGGTAAGCGAACTATAGGAACAGGAAACTAAATTAAATGAAGCCAGCCAAGGGAACCGTTTTCCTGAGGCAAAGCAGATGTAGCTCTTGTAAACACTGTTTAGAACACGTTCTCTTAGGACGCTAATTAGGGTGTAATATGCAGTAAAACGTCCCCTAAATAGGCACTTTCAAGATTTCCAACAGTCTCGTACTCGTTGTAGCGGTACTACAGTAAGTATAAGGTGTCAGTATCACGTAGGTTAACAATGGTAATGTGGGTATAATTTAAAGAAAACTAGAATATCGATATTTTTAAAATCACCATTCATGTTCTGTAATATTATATGCTATGTTTTGTACAATTTTTTTAAACAAAACAAAGATTAATGGTATTAAATATTTTATTTACTTTACTAATGGTGTTTTTTATCAATAATTTTAGACAAATCGAATTCGCTGAAATCCACAAGCAATATTTAAACATCAATTTCGAGTTGTGTTGTTTTTGTTTGAAAATTCAATATTAAATCCATGAATGTACGCTCGATGCTGTAAAAATTGTTTAAAAGCGTTTACATGGCATACTTTGAAAATATATGCAATTGTCCACGCTATTATTCTATACATACACACACACCCATACACGTTACTACTGACAGTTTACGTGATTTTTCATAATATTAGATAAAATAAAAATAATATTTATTTACTTCTATTATTCTAAATATTTCAAAGCGTTTAAAATTTAATATAATCTGCAAATATACTAGTGTTTTTTTAAGAGCACCTAAAATATTCTAAAAGGAGATTATATATTTCATATAAGACAGAATGATATTAAAGAAAGCTTAATTTTGGTGTCAAAGTTCACCTGTCGTTTACGATTTCACAGCGCCGGATTTTTAATAAAAAATAACATTCGCACACCCAACGAAATGTCGCTGTAACGTCTAGGAGAAAACTTGCTATCTTGAATTTAATCAAATCTGACGCCTCGCAGGATTACTATTTTAATTAAATCTTGGCAAAAAGCATTCAAAGTGAGTGGACATTATTTTCGCTTTAATCATTTCAATTTGCCTTTCCTGTGAGGGCTAGAGGGCGCTGTTTATTGCGGGTTTAGGTGTGTTAATTACATAACATTTACAGAATCAGATTCAAAGTTGTGCTGGGTAGTAACCAAAGATGAGAAGAAAGTTTTTCTCCTAAATAGCAACCTTTTGAATTTTATTGCATTCATTGCAAACTGCAACTGAATAAGTCGCAACAAGACATAATAACAAAACATATCTGTAATTACTAATAGTTTCGATATTCGGAAATAATATAAAAAAATAATGGCACTTCCTCTAGAATTAACTGGAATACCAATTTGAACCTGAAGATGGATAAACAGCTAATAGTAATCCATAAATAATAATACAATACGCCCACACTGACTACCCGTAAATAAAATAATGGAGTTAGCATACAGTAACTTTAGGGTGACGACCCTGAGATCAACAACAGGAAGTGAAATAATTGGGAAAACATCCTTCGGAACACACTGCTCCCAAGGATGTAGTGTGTTTATGACTTTTTACGATAAAATCGTTTATGATTTTCATTTTTATTTATTTTCTAAATACAAAAGTATATGCGTTATAATGCAATTAGAAAGTGCAAAAATAAACAATATATTTTTACTTTCTCTCATATAAAGGGAGGCTAAAATAAGGCTAAATATATATATATATATATTCCCCCCTTGGTAAGAGCAGCCAACCGGTGATTGGAGGGACGCGGGTTCGAGCCCCACTCCGGGACACTATTCTTCTTCATTTAATTTCCTTATATATATATATAAAATAATAAATATAAATATATAAATATATGTAAATATATATATATATATAT
>JAWQRJ010002045.1:0-14308 GCA_033557515.1 Diorygopyx duplodentatus | reverse complement strand
ATTTTTATTATGCTGATGATAATAATAATAATAAGACTACAATGTTATATGGCAAGACAATAAATAATACCATTAGCAGCATATATTTTCAATCTTGTGTTCAATATTTTTTGTGATTTTCTTTAATGTTCTTGTTGTGACCTTTCTGCTAAACATTTTTTTTGTGTGGTCATAACCATGAACTATTACATTTTAAAACTATCTTCAAATAATGCAGATTATTTAGAGTATTCTTGGATCACATAAATTTAGGTAGGACTTTCAAAAGAAGAGAATATCAAAACGATAAAAAGAGTATGTGATGATTAGAGAAAATTTGGACATAATACCCCACTTTTCTTTGTACACTACTCACCAAAAATTCTTTGGACGTAATAATGAAGGCTGTTCTTGGGTTCAGCACCAAAAATATATGGGGAACGAATAAAGCTAAAAGTCTGATAACTTGCATTCGAAAATGGTAGGAAGTGAACTAAAAGAAATATTTTCAATAAGCTCTCGGTTCCGGTTATACCGAAAGTTGACAACAGCTTTGTCATTCCATTTAAATAAATGGGATGACCCAATTTTAATTTTTTTTTCTTAATCTACATACAATTTTCAACAACCTTCGTAATACGTTTGCCAGGCCTAAGCTTAATCGTTTTTGAGATTTTTTCGCAAAAATTATGCAACCGCACCAACATTTTAAAAAATCGGATATTCATAATTAGACTTATGCGATAATGTTCATAGTTCATTAACCATTAGTTGAGACATTGAACTATACCTGCTTAATTTTTCACCCTAAATATGAAATCAACCAACCTAAGTTACACAAACATCAAAATTTATAACTAATTGGTAGACAACCCAATTTACAACAAATGAATGTATTGTCAAAGGATCGCTTTTGCAGCCAGAGCTCGAAAAACTTTAAATAATCGGAAAAGGATGCATTTTAGGTACAGGGAAACCTAATACCGTTTAACGAGGATTTTAATTCTACATTCGATAAGATAAAAATAATTGGTGGGTGCCATTTAAAAAAATCACTTTTTGTCATTTAAAGTTTTCTTATTTCAAAATTCAATTTTGTAAAGAATGCACGTAAGATGTCCCGCCGGGTGTATTTCTGAAAAGTTCGATGTTACAACTAATGGTTAATGAAGAGTGAACATTATCGCATAAGTCTAATTATCAAAATTCGATTTTTCAAAATGTTGCTGCGGTTGCACAATTTTGCGAAAAAATCTCGAAAACGATTAAGTCCTGGCAAACGTATTACGAAAATTGTTGAAAATTGAATGTAGATTAAGAAAAAAAAAAAAAATTGGGGTCATTCCATTTAAATTAACAAAGCTGTCAGCTTCCGGTATAACCGGAACCAACAGATTATTAAAAATATTTTTAATTTTTAGTTCTCTTCCTACCATATTGGAATCCGAATTTTCAAACTATTAGCTTTAGCCGTTTCCCATATATTTCTAATGGACGGTCTACGCCGCCTACGGTATATAAAGACGGTCTACGGCTATAAAGTTAATTAGTTAAAAATGCATTACGTTGCGGTTACTTACAAAACAAAAGAGCAGCAATTGTTCGATATCTGTCGATGCAGTCTCAAATGAGAACTAAAAATGAATAGGTTTCGTAGTCGTTATGAAAAAACGGAACTTGGAGGGTCGAGTAAGGGCAAATACGGAATGTAGAAGACAGGAGGTCGTTTGTTTTACTTTAAAATAGCTGCAGCGAACCGTAAATAATCGCCCGCATTGAGAACGTGGCACTACGTGCCATCTTTGATCACTTTGTCTGCGAGAACAAAAAGGCAAACTTAACCTTCAAGCTATTGTTTCTATAGAACATATTTCCTCTCTTTAGAAATTCTTGTTATTCTATTTTTCGATTATCTTTTCATTAAGATATCTATCTCATCGAAACGTCGCAATTAACATAATAAAGTTTTGCAAAACGTGAGAACTCAGATACACAAAAATATATTAGTTCATCCGTTAACTAAATTGCTCAGTCTTTGTAGTTCAAACAATACTTTCCGTAGAGTTTTTAAAAGTGCGTGTATAACACTCATTATTAAAAAGGGTAATATAAACAATCCCTCCAATTGTCCATCGATCAGTATACATACATTTTATAAACATTTTAGGTATCAATATCAAGTTGTTGTTTTATACTTCTACTTATACAAAAATATATGCAATAGAAAATAAATTTCTTTATAAACATTTGTATGTTTATAAAGACAATAACTCATTACAAAAAAATACATTTTTTCAATAAATACAAGCAAATGTAAAATAACTTTTTTAGAAAACATGACTTAATTTAATTCTAACTTAAATTTTTGTACACATTTTAAAAACATACGTGAACGTATAGAAATATAGTTATATTAATATTTTATATAGTGTTTCTTTTTGCATTAAGTCTAAGAATTGCACTAAGAATTGGTGAATACCCATTTATGTTACGGCGAAATCATTCAGTTTTCCACATTTACAAATATGACATTTTATACCTACATTGTAAATTTGCCAACTTTGTAAAACATAAACCTGGTATCTATTTTTTTTTCATTTCCAGGCGTGTTTGTTATTTTAGCTTAAAACTGGAGATGGAATTTTCAAAACACATGGAATACGATTATTATAAAGTCTTAATTCGTCTGTCTCATTACATATTATAAATTACCTGTGATGTGAGATATGCTATTTTTTACGATCGTTATTATTTATTACAATGACTTGATAAATTTTAATCCAATAAA
The DNA here is from genome assembly GCA_033557515.1 of Diorygopyx duplodentatus. Classification (NCBI taxonomy): domain Eukaryota; kingdom Metazoa; phylum Arthropoda; class Insecta; order Coleoptera; family Scarabaeidae; genus Diorygopyx; species Diorygopyx duplodentatus. The sequence continues at coordinate 11,541 of JAWQRJ010002045.1, read as the reverse complement.
TGTGAATTATTATTGTTCTTTGTTGTGTCTACTAATTTTGTTGCGTGCCGGTAATTTAGATAAATGTTAAAAGTATACTAAACAACTGAGACAAATCTTTTTACTTTTTTTGCTAATTAGATACTAGCGTTTGATTTCTATGAATAATAAAAGCATAAATAAAAAAATAAACACAATTTATTCTATCACATCGACTAGAATTTCAAGTGAATACCATTGTTCACCAACATTTATCGTAGAATTGAATTCCATAATTCTGACTTAAGTAAAAATGTTACTGAATTAGTAACATTTTTCTGTAACTTTGAATTAGTAAAGATTACTGATATATTTTTAAATAATAGCTTCTATATCTTTTATTGCAAATACACTGTACTTTTCATAATTTTCATATTAAATTTCATAATTTTCAATTTTCAATGTTTATTTAAAAATTCTATTTTCTTATTTCAACACTACGAATTACTTTCATCTTTTCATCCACCTTTGTCCTTCCAAAACCATTTACCTTATCATGAAAACCATCAGTATTTATCTGTCAGTACCAGGCAAAATTTTCAATTTCCCGCTTACTGCATACAGCTATCTCAAAGAGTCATTAAAAAGCTCGTCTTCTGTTTTACGCGAGGACATTAAAATTAATTTTGAGCTTATCTAACGACCCCAGCCACGTTTAAACCTCCCGCAGATAGGCATTGAGAGGCGTATTGTCGGTCGTGTGCAGAGCTCTCGGGACCATGAATGATTAATTAGGCAGTTTGGATTTCAATTAAGGACGGCCGCTACAGATTCGCACCTGTGGACGATTTACGAGTAGTAAGCTATCTAAACAATTAATCAAACAACGCGGCACAATTATATTTCCATTAGTTGGCAGAGATGAAATTATTGAATAATAAAGTTTCGAAGATACAGCTTCTAAATTTATTTTGAAAACAAAATTATTGATCATGATGTAATTTGGTATTGTACTGTTTATAAACGTGAAAGGCAATTTAAAGCATAACATGTACAATTGGTACTCGTTACTCACACTCAGATTATATGATTTCCACATTCTGTGAGATGAATGCAAACAGAAACAATGTCAAATAGAGGGAATCAAGCATTTGACAGTTGCGTGGGTAGTAAATCGTAATAACTATGGTATGTGGTAAATGAGAGATGGTAGAACTGTTTTGTTATATATGGCTTGTTCAATTGAAACCCATCTTTGGTTCATGAGAAAAGTTATGAACAAAGATAGGTTTCAATTGAACAGGCTTAATATACTGGATACCAGGATTTGGAGTCGAGAGGAGTGAAGCAATGGAGGAATATTGCTTGAAAGAGTATAAAGGAGTAGAAGAGGCATTATTATCTTTTATATAAATATTAGGTCATTCTGTAAACACCATACTTACTTTATTAAAAATAATCCTATAATAAAACTATGCTGTTGAGACACATTGTATTAATCACCTTCCTTATCTTTGCATTCCTGCGCAGATAACAAGCGTTATAAATTAATAATCCCGTTTAATTTATGATCATGGGCCGTTAAACTATTAAATTACTCGAAAATTGGTATCGTGCGATTGTATTCCACAGAACCACTCATCGACATTTATTCAATGGGCGGTTTACAATTAATAATAATCAGCCAATAAACTAGTTAATTAAAATCGAGCAAACTGATGAATAATTAAACCGAACCATGCTTCAATCAATAACTTCGAAATCAATAACTTCGAACATGGGAATTATTAAAAATACAGTTCTGAAGGATTTCTTCTGCTTAATGCTCTTGCTTATTTTGAACTCATAATATGTGAAAAACAAAAAGTTTATAAATATTTTTTTGCTAATATAAATAAACTAAAGACAAAGGAAAAATGTATACCCAGTGTAAAAATTCAATATAACAAAACAGTGCAGTGTTTTTTTCGTCTCTCTATCAACCACCCCTAAATAGCTCCTGCACTGCACATTCGCTTGGATACAGATAAATAATGCCCTGGATCGACTGAATAGGCACCCTGGGGACTTCTTCCTGTTCCCGGAAGGTCGAGCTTAAGTCTTCGAAGGCCCCTTAATAGCCCATCACTCAAACACTTCGGTCCGCATTTAATCTCTCATTTATAGCTGGCGGATTACCTACCCTACAACCTAAGCTTTTTGGTTAGGACCTATTTGGGCTAATTGTGAACTTCTTTCCTGTTTTTAGTTAATTTTTATTAATTGCAACTCTAGCGAATTTTTCAGCAGGTATGATAAGAATATTCTTGCTAGACTAATTTTAGGTGTTTTCGAAGTGTAGTTAACTTTTTCCCAGCAAGTTACTACATTTCCTTTATAATGATTGGAACATGTACACATGTTTTGTTAAACACATGATGTTCATACTATGCGCATATGGCATACTTGACTTCATTCAATATGACGAAGTGCTTCGTTGCATTGTTTAGGTGGACGAATGCTCCATTTGGTTTTTCTTTTACTTTAAGACGTCCAGTTTTAGTCTTCTACTATCATTCTGACAGTGTCAATTCAGATCAAAGTGTTCACCAATCTTCATCATATCTTTTTGAAAATCAATGAAATCGAATGGTAAAGTTTAAAATAATTTTGTTATTGTTCATCAAAACCTTTATGACAATTTTTGGATCTGAAATCTCCCCCGAGAACATATTCTCTTTTTAGATTTTTATATCTTGGTGGAGAATAGATGGCTGCTGTGTATATACGCAAGTACACATACAAACTATTGCTAGAAAATTACTTCAAAACATCTTTAGAACAAAATGTATTTCTATAGAAAGATGTAGGTTAACATCAAGATTTTATATAACGTCATATTTGCCGACATGGAGAACATTTGAACAAAGGACTCTTTTACGAATAAAATTCATTTCATTTTCATGACTTCCAACTACAACAGGACGGTCAACCTCAATTATTAAAGTGTTATTGTTAGTATTGCCACTAAGATGGAATCTTGGTAAGGTATCACCGGAGAGATTACTCGCCTTTGTTAGGAAGGCGTACCTCGAAGGTGAACTGGGAAATAATTAGATGTGAGCCACAATAAACTGCAAGTCGCAGTGAAGAGTTGTGTACCTGGGAGACCGAGCTCGCTCGGGCGGTAAAAACACAAAAAAAAACATTGTTTCCCACCACTAACAGAGCTTGCTTGTGTCTTAGTTTTGGTAACACCATTTACGATACAAAATCATTTTAGTGCAAGTCGAGACATATCTCAGTCGATTCCTGGCACCGGATTATTGAAATCCTGCAAATATCGAGCGGCAATTAAGCCGTATTCCCGATCTAGGGAATACATACACACATACATACACACATACAGGATTCGCGTGTTTAAGAATATAAGATAATAGGCCCACTCACTTTAGAACGTAACCTAAGATGAAATCTCCTGGTGTTGCAGTCATCATCCTTAGAATCGGGGCCATCCTCTGAGTTTCCTCTTACACATTTTGCTTTTTCTTTGGGGACTATTTCCCCAAACCATTTCTATTTATACCTAATGGCATCATTTTGCATCATTTTGGCATCATTATCTCTCCTTTTTTCTATTAATTTTAGGAAAAAGTTTAAACGATATTTAGATAACTTCAGTGCTCCCTTTTGAAGCATTTTCATGTAGAGATAGTGTCCTATTTCTTTAACACGCAATTTCTGGTTTTAAATGGAAGACAAATTTATATTATTAAACTTTGTTAATCATATATTTGGCCAAAGTCGCACCGTTTAGGAACTACTTAACATTTTTTGGAAACAATTATTATTTGTTTAATTCAAGGTCAGTAATGCAATAATTAATTTCATCTCAATGTTTCAAATAAAAGTTTTGTCTCTAGTATGATGTATCTCACTTCAGATTTTTAGACGAAGAGGGTATTCTGCTCTATACCCTGGGAGTATACTCTATATATCATTGAACTACATTTTTGAATTTCTAGAATATAAGGACCACTTAATTAATCGTACATTCAGTCAAAGTCCAACCCTTTAAAAGTTATTTGTCATTTTTTGACACAATATAAATACTTGCTTTGTTTCCGAAAGTTAGAAACTTCCTTCAAACTAAATATGATAAAAAAATAACAATAGAAAAATAAAATACTATCAGAGTCGTTATAAAATATATATTATAGAATGTCAATTGTTTCAAGTAAGCATATCCACACTTTGAAATTATTAATCATATAACTTGATATATAACATTCAGATAACTTGAATTTTAGAATACCTAATATAATATTAATTTAATGATTATAAATTATAAGAAATATAAGAAGAGGATATAACACTCTTACATAATGGCACAAAAATAAATTCTTTAGGAATAAGTGACAAATATAAATATTTAGGGTTCCATCAACAATTAACCATAAATCACACAACCATCAAAACCTAAATCAAAGCAAAATTAGGAAAAAAAACTGAAACAAATTCTAGCCAGAGAGTCAAATTCAATAAATACATTTAAAACCATCAACCCATGAGTTCTTCCAATTCTTTTAACTTCTCTTCGAAGATCAGTTACTCTTTCGGTAAAATCAAATAGAATATCACATATCTAGCAAATATAAACAGGGTTATAGGAACAAATGTAACAAAATTCCGCATGCATCACCACAATCTCACAAAATCCACCACTAAATGTTATATAGAAAAATTGCATCTGCCCAGAAAAGAGGTCTCATTGATTTGAAAAACATCAACATAAACCAAATCACATCATTAAGGAAATATTTCCAAATAAAATCAAATATATCAACCTTCCACAGAACAATTTTAGAATGTGACCAATACACACCACTAAAACTAAACAATAATCAATACAATTCCAACACCGACAATACAAGAAATATCAAAATCAATTCATTGGAGGTACATAAAAGACTAAGTAGGAGGTACTAAAAAGCAATAAATCTGATAAAAACATTCAGTTAAATGTACCGGCGTTACGATATCCATAAACCTCTCAGCCATAAAATGAAGACATTGTTTCTCCCTAAGAGTCAATCCATATTTGGATTGTTATATAACAAAACCTAAGTACAATATTTCGAAACCCAATGATTAGTACCCAATGCTGGTACTATATAAAATAGATTTTCGACAAGAATTGATTTAAGATCAATTTTCGTCGGTCGAATTTTCACGCCATCGTATAGCAATTAAGCTAATTTTAATAACACACTGCACGATTTGTCTTTTTCCCTGTTTGTTCTGCAAATTTGGCTAGGGGAAAATGGCAATTTCAATATTTTAACAATTACGTCGCAAAGTAAGTTATTTACTCTTGATAAATCATTAACAAGCAATGTTATATAAGTTACAGGTACCGTTTTAGTGTTTTCGTCAGTCGAATTTTTACGCGATGGGTTATTTTAATTACTATAACCTGAAATAATTTATTTAAAAATTATTTCAGATTATCATGAGGGCAAAGTTTATATATTAAAATTACTAACTCATTAGTTAAAAAAAAACTGTGATTGGAACATTATGAAACGGGGTACCGAACGAAACAAAAGAGTTTGCGATTTACCCGGTTGCGATTAATCAAATTGGGTGTTGAATTAAATAAAAAATTCAAGAAACTCACTTATATTCTCAACTGTAATAATTCGAAAATCGCTATAAACCTTAAAGCATTTTGTACTATTTGTGGGAGAACGATGCGGTAGGTACCTTCCCCTGACCTATAAATTAGTTCGATGTTATTTTCAATTTTAGAGTTTCAAGTACCAAGTGCTCGCCGACATTTCTTGGAGGGTAAAATTCAAATTACTGGTCAATCTTGATTTGCGCTTCAACGCGACAATTAAGTTTTACATTCCTCTTGTGTTTTTTGCCCTAAGAATCCCTCAACAATATCACGATTTCTTTCTTAGAGATATTCTCTGTACATCAACTCCCAAAAAGAAATGTCGTGCAGGGCTTAATGGCTTAATTGCTATGTGATGGCATGAAAATTCGACCGACGAAAACTCTGCTTTATATAGTACTAGCATTGGGCTTTCAAGTAGTGAACGCCGTTCCGAAATATTGTACTGGATAATCACTGGATTTTCTGGCTGCCAACTTTTTGTTGCTAAATACTATTTCGAAATAACACTTTCCAAATCCCTAGAAATTCTGAAAAAAAAGATAAAAATATATGTCATCTAATCATATCCAACAGCAAATGGACATAGGCCATTCCTCCTGAATGTATTTGGCTCAAATCTCCTGAAAGCGAAAATAATCTTAACCTATGTTTTAATACAAATTTAATAAAATAATCACATTTACCTTTCCTAAATAACTAGCAAATTCTTTTTGACCTACTCATAATCTCATCTGCAGTTCTTCTTGAACTGATAGCTTGTATTTAGATCCGTGTTTTGTGTTTTTTTGGACTTTTTATGGACGTGATTTGGATTTTTCTTCGTCTTTTGACTCCTTATTTTCTACATTTCGTTAAAAACGTATGTACGTTCGTCAAAAAATGTATGCACAATGTCTTGCAGGATATTGTTTTCAGTTCTAGTTGATCCAAACTTTGTGTACTTTGGGGTACAAAGCTTTCTATAGGGGGAAGTCCAAATCGGGTTTTAATCTTACTAAACCAATGGTAAATATATACAAATTAATTAGAAATAAGGGGTGCAACAATAACATTTGTAATTAGTTTTTCTGATTTATGCACAAATCAAGAGAAGACAGCAGCTGCTACTCAAAGACGGTATGTGCACCACCCCAAGCGGGCACCACGCACCCCTGCGAATTCCCTGACTTGGAGAGGGTGCGTTTCGGTTTAATTAAAACTCCCCCGGGCCCTTTTTTCAATGTTCACCATCCGACGACAATATGTGCCCCAGAATTGATTACAGTGGGCTGTGTGCGCAGGCATTTAAACGTTAGATGGGGTGCTGCAGAGTTTTTTTTTTCAGGAACGCCGCAACTGCCTACTTCAGTATATATTATACCTATTTTTTATTATCTGTGCGATAAGTTGGTTGGATTGATCAGTAGACTCCTATACATACATTCTTTATCGTTTTAATATTGCAAAATCCTCTAAGCCACACTTGTGTGTTGACATAAGATAAAAGGCAATATCATAAAACTGGGGATTAGGAAAGTACATATACAACAAATACATGGCAGGAATAATAAATTATCAAAGAAATAATTTTGTAAAATTGGAATTATGAAGTGATCTTTAATTGCAAATACAACGGGCTACAAATCTAATTATTTTTAAGATAATATAATCAACATTGTGGTTAATAAATTTTAATCAATAGGTTCAACTGCAAATCGAAACTAAAATTTCCCACAAAACCATCCACCCTCGGCATTTAAATCTCTAGGGTATCTTTTCGAGTAAACCGACAGTGACAGTGGTAATACCGCACTAAATAAGATCGGGGGAACCGGGCTTACCGCTGAAAAATTATTTCAGCTCGATCACAGCGAGCCAGATGGTTCTCCATTGGTCCTTCCTACCTTTTCAATCTAAACAGTTGACTCGTGCGGCTGTGGGGGAGATTTTCGGAAGAAAAATGGAAATTGAATTGTTATTTAGATATCTGGGTGCAAGAGGGCGTAGAAAATAAATGAAGACGGGAAGGAATGATGAATCGACGAATGGAGTTTCGCTCGCATAAAGCGCGAGCATGAAATTTCGTCGATAGTACGGATGTCGGAAAATTTTGTATACGACCGAATATGTCTTTCAATCAATACGTAACTGTAGGTAGGACATAGAACGTTCCATATGTCAGCTGGAAGGGGAAATCGCGATAGCAGATGTTACCGGACTTTATTGTAATATCTCGAAGGGAGTTTGGGGGTATTGACCAAACTTCATCTGGTTGTCAAACTTAGTTTGAAATATTGTAATGTCACTTTGTTTGTTTGTAATGTCACTTTGTAATGTGTTAATAAACGTTATCTATAATATTCTCTATTTGTAGACCAATCGATAAACTGAGAATCGCACTACGCTAAGAACTGGTATTTAATATACACTAAACGAAAAAAGTCACAAGATCATAAAAATAACAGCACATGTTTTTGGAGAAAACAGTCTAATTCCTTGGTAAGTACTAATAGTTATTTCTAGTCTTCACTAGTCTTCGTAATTCTTCTAATCACATAGAATTATCGTCAAAATTGAATTGAACAGCAATTAAAAAACTTGGTACAAACTATAATGACTTTTACTGAAAATTCAAAAGTAGAATGTCGAAAGCTGAGACAGCAGAGAGAGAGAGAGAGAGTTTAAAAATTGAAATGCTGATCTTTTGTGCCTTTTCCTCCAGAAAACTTACTTTGGGGGAAAATACATTTGACGGGGAGACACCTCTACGCATTTTGTTTATCTTAAATTTAACTCAGACTTCTAACGTCGAGGGCGGAGCGCTTTACAACAATATAAAACCAAGCCCTTGGCTTTAACATCTGGTTTTTTGATTTCTATTCCAAACACAAAAACGTGCCCTTCTCGAATTTGTCATCCCCTAACTACCTTGTAAAACGTCACGTGCTGAAAGTTATTGCCCCCTTTTTTAACCCTAAGTCATAAAATAGAGAACAACAGCTAGGAGTATATAGACTAGTACGGAAAAATATATAAGTAAGAAGTCGATACATAGTACAACTTCGAAAGTTGATAAAGTTCAGTTGGAAAGTAAATTGTTTCAAAAAGGTATATGTCCCTCTTTGTAAATGTAAACGTATTTCGTACGAGAGGAAGTCAAAATTAATCTATTGTGCTTTCAAAAATTTGTTTGTCTAGTAGATAGACCACCTGAAATAAAACAAAAGTCAACGTATTTCTGTGCAAGGAATTCGTTGAGTATAGCTTCAACTTTAGGGATTATTTCTCAAAATTTTCAAATGGAAGCACGTATTGATTTATAGTTCATTCGCAAAATTTTCATGACAGTTTGCGTATCAGCAACTGGTAATTTGACTGACAAAATATTGCTTAAGATTTCGCATACCTTTGCCTGGTTAAAAAAAGTCTAAATCTCTAACCACCAGAAGAAGACTTCTCAAACCACTCGTTCTATTACCACACTATCATAACCTACGAGAAACTATGAAAACAAATACATTTTGCAAAAATCAACGAGACATGCGAATTAAGGACAAATAAACATATGTTTCCATTTGATTTTTTTTTGAAAGCAAGTGTGGCACCCCCTATTTCTGCTCCTTAGGCTCAGCCCCCGAAGTTGAAACTTTATATACCCAACGAATTCGTTGGACCGAACTTTGAACCAAAAAACGCGTTAATGGAAATTGTTAGTAATAGAAATTTAGATTATAGCATAAGGTAAAAACAAAAGACAAAATTTAATAGCCAAGTTGAATTCTATAGGTGAGAAATCTTTTTCACATTTTTTTTAAATAAAATGTTATGACTAAAATAAAGTATCGGCATTCTCAATATTAAATTCTACATGTAAAAGAAGTCAAAGCATGTTAATTAGCTTTCTTTTATTTCTTTACATAATGAAGTTTGCAGATGACACCATCGATGTATCATCCTGTACATAAATAATGCTGCTTAGTATGTGTAGCGGGCCTCTTCGGTATTTTTTATAAACAGTACCTGGTAGACCAGGTACTGTATCACCTACTCCGAGCTCCGCTCGGACTTTCAGTGTTCGTCTCAGTTTACACGTATAATATCTTTAAGACCGAGCTCGCTCGGGGGAAAAACACAAAGAAAACATTGTGTACCACCCCTAACAGAGCTTGTCCGGATAAACCGCAATCACCACCATCATGGTAAACCGCCATCATGGTTCACCGCCATCGTGTGGTGAAATGTAAAACTAACAGACCGAGCTAGTTCCGTTCGACCAGCTCCCTATAGATGGCTCCCTATATCCGCGAAACACTCTCTATATCCGCGAAACACATCGATGTTTTAGACGTGTTTTCCTTACAATTTTATTTATTTATGATATGAAATGATTTTAGTGACAGTCAAGACCTACTTCAATGGTTTCCTTGTCCCTTAATCTCTATATCATGGAAATATCACCAACCTTGTGATATACCTTGTGATATATGCAAATATCACCAACCCAAATAAATAAATACACAAGAATTCCTTGTTTAATAGTATAAGAAAAAAAAATATGAAGTGGAAATTGTCTTTTATTGAATTTTTATTCCGGAAGTAATCGGAAACATTAAACGTCACACTCAAAGTAAATTTCTATAGAAAGTTCGCAAAAAACTTACCGGTTCTTTAAAAATGTTGAGCAGAATGTCTTGTAATATTTACTACTTACCTTTAAATTGAACTATCTTGCTTTAAAAAAATAAAAGAAAATAGAAAGTACATAGCAAAAATTACAAAAATAGGTTCTCTGCAAAAAATCTAACTTTAAAGTGGCACCAGTTGCACACTCAATGTACCACGGGATATATGAGGACGTTGTCGTAAAACATAACTATTTTCTTCTCTTACACCAAAAAATAATTCAGCTATTCAGATTTTAGTTTTTTGATTTATGTCCGCTTTATCCTGAATTTTTCCTATAGTGTGACGGTGATAGCGTGTGTCAAAATTGATTTGAAAAATCTCAACTTACATTACGTCTTAATCAGATTTATATTGTTCTGATCCAATAAAAACAACATCAGTAACAGGTGAAGGATGGATTTTGCAGGTGTGGTGGAGGGGGAACCCTGCATCTCTATTGAGATTATTAAGATCTACATATAGCTGGAAAAAGTGAGATGGTTGAAGTATTTGGGATCAATCATATCGGAGGATGGCAGACATAATCACGTACGGATCTTGACCATCTGAAAGTATATAACAACTGTTGAATTTGCCATCGATATTTTAAAGAATCCGACAAAAGTACATGAATATATGTACATATAAATTATACTTTTATATAATTTTTTTCGAAACTGTTTCGATTTTTTTTGAAGCGTCTTACTGATCTTATTAAAATATTAAATATCTGCTTCGATGGAAATGTAGAAGATATAAATTAATGTGTCATACAAGGTACTTACCAAACTTCATTTTTTACGTACAGAAAATACAGTGTGTTTGTAATTTCAGGGCCAACCTTATATCTCCGTTAATATTCAAGATAGAATAATTTTGCAATTTTGTGGAAAACTTTATGGAATATTCTACTGCAATTTCCCGCTAGAGGGCGAGAGTCATCTTTCTTTTCTTAAATAGGATTACATATTTTTTATGCATCTATCTAATACAGGATTTCTTTCTCTTTACGAATGTCTAAAAATATCATAACATTAAATAATGTAATTTGCGAAATATATCACTTTTAAGAATCTTATTTATTCAACGGGATTAATTAACACAATACATACTGAGTAGGCCTTGTTTATTTGACAGATAGTTTTTTTTTGTTGATTACCTACATTGCAACGGCATAAAATAACAATAATTATTATACCTTGAATAAAATTACTACCTTGAAAATCATTATGTATCAAAATTGATATTTTCTCCTCTTTTCGAATATGTTAAAA
>JAWQRJ010002044.1:0-14313 GCA_033557515.1 Diorygopyx duplodentatus | reverse complement strand
GTTGTTGAAAACTATCAGTTTAACAACTCGAGAACTAAGGTGTCAACCCAACCCAACACGCTTTCGGGAGGTCAATTTGAGGCACTTTATGGCTTAGACACTTAGTGAGTCTAGGCCATAAAGTTTAGTAATTAGCAAATACCGAAATTTACAACCCCAGTATTCCCTAGTTTGCCTTTCACAGTCAGGATTTTTCTGGCTTTATGCTGAACAGTGCTTATTCCAGTTTCATCAACATTAAATATTTTGTTAGAGTTGAAGCTAATCTTTTGCAGCTCAGGTTTAAATATATCAAAGACAGCTTCACGTTTTCTGCAGTAAAACCTTGTACACGAGCTCATGATAATGACTCTGGTTTAAGGAATGTCAAATCAGGATGACGAGCCATAAATAACTTCATCCATTTTTTGCCTGCCTTCTTTTTTGTCTGTGAAAATGGATGTGGAATATTATTCCTGATAGCCAATTGAAAAGCCATTCGTTTTAAATCAGAAGCGGTGACGCCTTAGTAATTCTTCTTCATTTGCAAGGAATAGTTTATCAGCTCCTCTTCTAATTCTGTAAAACTGGTTTTCTTCCCATATTCCCAGAAAAAATTTTTTTCCAGATTTTTCAGAATTTTTCACGTAATCTTTCAAAGTAGCTCTTGGGATGTTAAATAACTTTACTGCCTTTTTACAACCCATACTTTCGTTTCAATAAGTCAAGCATATCAATACTTAATCAAGTCTGAGAATATTTCAATCAATACTTCACCTTGAACAGTTTTTAATTTTTTAAATATTTTTTTGTAGGAGCGACGTTTCACCGCCACTTTTTTACAATGGCCGACTGAGGTAACTAAGTTTTGATTCGGGATATTAAATATCGTTAGTTGGAAGAAAAAAACGGAAGGGGTCGAAATTAGTTTCGGGGGCGAAATTAGTCGACTGTAGCTTATTCACATTTTGATGTTTAAGGGTTACCAGACATAGAATTAGAAAGGAAGTTATTGCTTGTTAGTTATTTATTTTTCATTTTTTTAAACCGCCGTATGTGCAAATGTTTAAAAGATAAGAGTATTGAATGTAATCAGGAATGAGCAAACGCTTGAGATGAGGGAGTTTAACAAGTTTCCAAGAATACCCGAAAAATTGAATTCTATCAGCAGTAAAGTTTGCCAAGACCAAAATTTCTGTATCCTCGTCATCCAGTAATGGTTTGTTTTTTGAAACTTTTGGCTTTTTGGCTTTTGGGTTTTTTGAAACTACGCAATATGCCTTTTGGATTTGGACTATCTGGATGTCTTTCAGAATATACAAGACACGTTTCTTCAATTATTCTGTTACATTCTCCATAAATTATTAATAAATTTGAGAAATTTTCATTAGAGAATCATAATTGCGACATTTTACAACAAGCACGAACCTCTTTTAGTAACAATAATGATACACGTACACAGAGTGAATCTATCTGTCAAATAGACAGTGACAGAAACATTGAGTTGGCTGTTTCAAAGCACTCATTTGGAATTTTAAACTGATTTATCCCAATAACAAACCATTTTAGGTATAGGATATTCTACAGAAAGTTAATATCATTTGTTTAGAAAAACTCAAAAATTTACAGATATAATAAGGTTTTCATTAAAAAAAAGACATTTACTAAATTTTTTAACGTCATATTTAAATAAATATTTTGAACACCCTGTAAAAAAAATTTTTATTTAAAAAAATTCAACAAATTTTCCAATAAAGGTTTGCCATCTCTTTATTTGCAGTACTTATTGTTTTACACGTCATTTAAAAGAGCAATGTAACTGTCACTTTTTTGTTAAAACTGAATTATCTCAGGAACTGTCAATATTCAGTAAAGGGAATGTAACACAAAGTTGATTTAAATTTTAACATAGAATTCAAAAATGCAATAATATATAGGGTGTTCCATTAGAAATAAGAAAGTTGAGTATCACTTCCGGTATAACCGGAAGTGATCACAAGTTGAAAAGATTTTAGTTAAGACTGCCGTACCTAAAAACCAATAATCCCAAACTTTCAATGTTCTAATTTACATTGTTTCTCCATATCTTTCTAATGAACACTCATCGTGCCGGACCCTGCATAGTCAGACGCTATTTATTGTACTTTTTCCAATTTTTGAAATGCATTATACTCAATATTTGGAATACGAGCTTTTTCCCAAAAGATCTACATTTCGCTTAGGACTATTTTTGAAGCTCCTCTGACACTTTTACTTTGTGTTCTGATACAATAAGCGACGAAGAACATATTCATTGGAAAGAAATTTTTTGAAATGACTTTTTGCAATGTTTTAAAACAATTATTTTTACACATTTAAGAAACAAAAGCTAAAAATTCCCCGGAGGGTAGAGTCGATACTGCTGCATGTATCCGAGGGCTATCTAAAGCCATAAAGCAATTAGGGTCGTTGCCGGATTATAAATACCATTTAACTTATAGTAACTATGCATTGATTGTATTACTTCCACCCATTATTCTAGGTTTGTTTATCCAACACAAATCCCATCGTTCCACTCTGACCAAAAGCTTCTCACGGAATGCTACAACGAATAATTACCAGCATGGCAGGTGAAAGGAATCTACGAAAACTAAAGAAAAATCTGAAGTAGAAAGCAATGGATCTTAGCTTATAAGTCAAAATGCATCCATTTACTCAATCATTATTAAATGCCGTTACTATGAGTTGATACTATAAAACTGTTTCTACTTTCACAGTTATTATTTGATATCTGTGCATTCACTTGCAGATTTTAAGTACCCCGTAACAATCAATTATCCACGAAATGCTTGTATACGTCGACGTGTATACTATTTGTGTCTCTGCGACTGTATGTGTATATAAAGTAGGAAGTTATACTTGGCTTTCACAGTAACCAACAACAATGTAGTTCCTTGAACTTAGACCATATAGCAGTGTGTGAAAATGTATACGGAATCCACAGCATTCGTGGGCAGCTCGTCTCGAGAACGTATTTATAGTATATACGAAACGTTACGAAATAAACTAATTAAATTAAACAGTAGTTATGACTAGTTTTCTCGTTTAGATGCCGTTTGGGGCAAATGTTTAAGATAAATACGAGCTGACAGAGGAATGTTCAAATTGAGATGTTCTAAGACGATGTCTGCCGAAAGCAAAACACTAACGCCTCGTGTAAACGTCCACTTAGAGATGGATGCAATTTTTAAAGGCGTGTAAACAAACACGAAATTACAGCTTGGTTTGCTGAACGTTTAGGTATCGTGCCTGCGAGTCCATGCATATGGATAAGAGGAACCAAATTTCGTGAGGTCAAAGAACTTACCGTACGCGAGGAGACAAGCTCCGCAATATTTCGTAAGAGGTAGTAACGCGATTTTTGCCTCTTTTACCTAATTGAACCTTTAAAAATATATATTACACATTGCAATGCCACTAAACAAAAATACATAAAATATAAATATTTAACGATTCCTTAACTTTTGAACAAAATGTGTGTGCTGCAGCAAAATTTACACATTTTACAACATTTAATATTAAGCGAGTGTTGAATTCTAACTTGCAAAATTGTTGCTAAATTTCTTTCGAATTTTTTTACAAAACTATTGTGTATAAACGTTGATATCTAATATACTTACTTAATAGTGAACAGACGAAAATTGGCATATGTACAACTGCGTTTCTGTAGTTGCATAAACTGTTGTTATGACATATTCATAGATTGCAAATACTTAAAATTAGTTCTAGTTCAGTCTATTTCTGGTAAAGGGAGGCAATATGATCCTTAAGATTCATATAATAACTAATCACAAGATAATTCTTGTAAAATAAGCAGACGATATCTTTCCATTATTATGTATTTGCTTATGATTTCCAAAAACCTTGTTATCCACAATAACAATAGGAAAGACTTTACAAATTGTTACATAACAATTTACAAAATGAATCCAACGAATTAGATTTTGTTCCGCCAGCTATACATCAAATATAAATTTGCACTATCATAAAACTGTTTGGAACTGAACGGTTATTCATTTTGTTGCAAACAATATGTAGAAATTATATGTTTTTTGTTTCAGTGACAACATTAAAAATTAAAAATTGAAGGTAGGTAGCACCGTAACAATTATAAAGCAACACACTATTAATAAAAAAATTGTTGATGTAAACAATATATACAGAATCTCTGTTTCCTTCGATATGAATACTTTTTGAATTCTTTATTGAAGTGCATTAGATTTTCAACACTACGTATTAATTTCTTATATTTAATTTTCCGTTAACACAAAATCAAATGTTAATTTTCAAACTTAACTTCGATGTACCTGCTAATATTAGTTGTAGTTTCGCATTTGGCGTCGACTTACAATTTTAAATTTAAGTAGCTATCTAACTAATTTATTTTTTACTTTTTAGTGCATTTTTAGATGCTGATGTTGACAGATTGAAACTGTCAATTACTACAATTTCTGTACACTGAAAGCTGTGTTCCCGAAATATGTATATCCGCTTAGATATAAAGAACTTATCGTGCGGTGGAATGAAAAGGTGAACTTTTCGTTAATACATACTGAAATCTAATAGCACTGAAGAAGTGAAATCTGTCGAAACGCATGCGTTCAAGCGACGACAACGCAATACCAACCCGGAAACACTGACCGTGAAAGTCTACATTCCTTTAGCTATTGATATTAATAACGATGTTTCAGTGTAATGGTTAATATTTACTGAAATGACAGGATGTAACCTAACGCTGTCTAATGCACAAAAATTATCGGTCAAAACTATTTTTTAGCATATACTTGCAATAGTTTTTACCTACAGTGAGCGCGTGTGTGAACACCAATTTTGAACTATGTAAAGTTAGATGCGCAGCGTTCAGTTTTATACAAATTATAAGCCTTTTCTGCATAATTTTTATTTTAATTTAATTGGTGCGCTGATTTCAAATGTAACGTTAATTTTCGCTCATCAGCTAAGGTCTTTATTCACATAATAAAAAACAACTCCTTTAAAAAGATGATTAAAAGATTACAGGCACACTATATTGTCTCAGGTTGTATTTTGTCTCACTTTTTCATCAAATTAACAGCTTCTTTTGTGGGACATTCTTGAATGGACTTTGTTTGGGAAGTCTCTTTGTAAGTTCCAGCAGTAATCTGCCATCATGTGTATATCCCATCTTTCCTGGTAGCGATCTTCCATGTCCTGCTGAAATCCTTCACCTTGCTATTGGCTCAAATCACCCAAGTTTTCTGGGAAACGGTCCAAGTGGCTGTATAAGTAATGAACTTTTATTCTCATATTACATCCAAGGTCTTTGAAATTAATGAGCAAGTTGTTTACTGGCTGAGCATAGCTTTCAGTTTTGTGGTTGCCCAGAAAGTTTCTGACAACCAGGTCGAATGACGTCCACGCACTTCACTCATCCTCATTCATGGAATCTATGAAACTGTATATGCAGTTAGGCAAGACAATCCTGTCTTGTCCAGCTAAGGGTTCACGAATGACATTTTTTCTTCCACAACAATGTGCTCTTTCATAGGCCACTCTGTTCTCACCCAGTGATCTTGTTTGACTCTGCTGTCCCAGATGCACAAAATATAAGGATATTTTGTGTGCCCACTTTGCTGACCGAGGAGAAAATTGATCATTTTTAAGTCAACACTAATTACCCATTGATGTTCATGATGCTTTATCTTCTCCATGGCCAAAGTTCTGCTATCATAATACACCTTTTTCATTTTGGTTGAATGGGCAACAGGTATTGAGGCATATTTGTTGCCATTGTGCAAAAGGACACATTTAAAACTCCGCTTAGAGCTGTCAAAAAAAAGGCGCAAATTATCTAGAGAATATTCAAAAACATTCATTTTATGAGGAAACCTCTAGTGTCTTGACAAGATCGCTTTTCTGAAAGAAGGAGTATCAAATCTATTTCCTTCGCACGGTAGAATGTAATTTTTACTATTTCTAACAAAGTTAGAAATAGTTTATATATGTTCCTTTAGGGTGTGCTCATCACATATATAACAAAGGACATCAGGATGATTAACACAATTTCTTCGACTGGAAGTCATTCTTCGTATTTAGAGGAAGCGAGGGAGAAATGAAGTAAGCTTATGAATTGAAATTCTGATTTTTCATGCCTTTTCCTCCAGAAAACTACTATAATTTACTGACACCGTACCTCAGAAAGTATAGCTGATAGAGAAAAACTGTTTTCGTATTTGGAATTAGCACGCCGTTAGAAATCTATAACTAAATTGAGTTCTAACAATCCAGGCACCAACCTTTTTTTTTTGTTGTTCAGTGTAATGGTTCTCATAAATCTCTATTTGATCAAAAACATGTAACCATAAATATGAAATCAAACGAATTTCGGGCGAATGTGCTTTGCAATTGTTCCTTCCAGTATTTATAAAACCGTATATGTCATTCATAAGCATTAAAACAGTAACTGTCGCAAATGGAAAATTATAAGAAAGAATGTTTTATCCCCTCAGCAACAAATTGCGTGGATATTAATAAATTTTATTTCTCAATTTTCGTAAGAATAGAATATGGTGTTTATTTTAAATGGAATATACTGTTGGCTATTAAGTTGCGAAGGTTTTCGGAAATGCCACTTACACCTAAAGTTAAACATGTTGACTTGATGTTGACAGAAAATACTAGTGGAGTTAAGCTTGACGGTAAATTTAAACGCCGCGGCTCTACGAAGCACATGGGCTTTAATATATGCAAGTAAATACACCTCCATTCACTTATTCTAAGCGCAATCACGATTTTCACCGCAGTGTTAATAATAATAAGACTTTTTAGTATCAAAATTGATATTTTTACTACAACCCAAATCCAGCTAGATAATCTTAGCTTGCCAAGTTTATAAGTCAATAACTCGGATATAAGAAAAGACATTTTTTCTTATTAATTATACAAACGGCATGGGTTTTTTTGGAGTACGTGATATAGCGAAAAACCAAACACAGCAAAGAATTTTCTATACTAAAATTGCAAAAATCTGTTGGATTTGTATAAAATCCACCATTTTCAAATTTTATAGTCCCGAACATACTCTTTTCTAATTGTTTCGAGGTTGTTCCAGATTGTTCCAAAAACATAGTACCCAAAGTTCAATAGGATTGCGAAAAAAGCAAAAACCAAAAAAAACTAATTTGGAACTGAAATGCATTCTTCAAAAATTGGTATCTTCTTTCGTGTTCCCTATTGTGTCAGATGTTCGGAATATTGTTCCAAATTTTGACGATCCAAATTGTATATGGTGGACGAAGAATTTTACGTGGTGTACGAGAAGTTACAAAAGTGGACTTTTTAAATACTAGGCCAGAGTTAAATATTAATAGTTTTATGGAAAAAATACTTTTAAGTTTTGTCAGTACGCCTTTTATGCAGGATATAGAAAATTAGCGTTAGTTTTGTAATCAATAAATACATAAGTTAAGTTTAATTGAATAAATATGGAAAGATAATTGCATGCGTATGGAGAGTGATGACTGACCAACCTAAAGAATTGGGAGGATAAAAGGATTTAGATATGCTTATGTGGAAAGTGTCATAGTTTCAGAGGTATTGGCAAAATTGTGTTTAAGTCCCTTAATTAAGTGTCCGTCCTATTAAAGAAAACTTACAACGTTCTCAGTCATATAAAAAAAGTGCAAGTGACAGTTACATTCAAAAACTTTTAAAAAGTTCTTTAATTCGTCCTCTTTGCAATGTCATCTACAAAATTTAAATTTTTTATTTTCGTTTTTTTTTCTTTTAATTGTAAAAAGATGTGAGTATTAGTATTTATTGTACTTTGCAATGACCGAGAAAGTTATAAGTTTGTTTTCATAGGAAACATTCTGGTTAAATACTTAGGCTTTATTTAGATTGTTTTCTTACGGTAGGCCTTTACGGAGTATTAATTTAGTGTTTTGAAGTATTTGTGTAATAAAACAATAAAAATAAAAGCGATAAAAGACAAACTGTGTTTTATTTGACCTCCAACGGCACAGATTCTTAACTAAGGGACTTAAACACAATTTTGCCAATATCTCTAAAGCCATGACACTTTGCACAAGTTCTTGAAAATATCTACAACCATCAACCGAACACGCTGTATATACAGGTTTATTCACGACTGACGACACGGAGTGTTACAACTACATATTTTGATAGAAAAAATATATTTTACAGGTGATTAGAAGTCTATTAGCGACACGTTTTAAAATTATTTTCGTAAAGTTTGTTTTTTAAATGGCATGCCCTGTATATTATTTCATTTTTAGTTTCTACTATCAAAATAATATCGAGTTTCAGTATGGTTTACCTCATCTAAACCTTAATGAAACTCTTCTTTTAATATTTAGAATTTATTTAGAAATAAATGATTCTTTAAATATTTAGAATTTTGAGGAAATGTAGTAATAATGTTAATAATTTTAAAACAGAACTTTTATCATCCCTTTTTAAATCAAATTCACCCCGATGTGTACTAATTCATTACATTTCTTGTCAAACGAGTGAAAAAATCCTAAAGTATACTGATATGTATACTTATCAGTATATCAGTATACTGATATGGCTGACCAAAAATTAAGTCTAAATAATGACGAGTTTTAAATGGTACTAACTTGTTTAATTTAAAGGGAACGTCCTATATTTTATGCTAAGAATATATGTTAAATTTAATTGTCTATTGATGGAAAACGCACATTTTTCAGAATGCAAACTGATTTATGAAATATTAAATGCAAATTTAATATTTATCTGGTCACCTATGTCATTCTGACATGTCAAAATTGCTTGCTACAAACCTCAGGTTATTAACAATATTTTAAATATTGCGTGGGTACTAGTCTAAACTGTGAATAACATAATAGTAAATGGTGGAAATACATTATAATAAATGTTCAAGATGACGACCGTCCGAGCCTAAACACAAACGTATTCTCTTTTCAAAAATCTCAGTAACATTTTTTAACACTTCTGGGTTTATGCTCTGGAAGGCTTCTCTCATACGCTCCTTCATATTATCTGGTGTTGTTGGAGGCGTCATAAACGATTCCCTTTACGTATCCCCATAAAAAGAAATCCGTAGGACTTAAGTCCGGTGATCTTGATGGCCAATTTTGGTATCCACTTCTTCCGATCCATCGATTATCAAAATACACATTTAAAAATGGTCGGACCCTACGATGGAAGTGTGGGCGGGGCTCCATACAATTGCAACCACATCGATCTCCTTTTCTCTAAGAGAATGTCCTCTAATAAGATTGGAAATTGATCTATCAAAAAATCCAAAAACAATATTTACGAAACACCATTCTTCAAATGGTGTTGGAAAAAATAAGGACCAATTGCACATTCTCCCATTATTCCACCCTATACATTCACTGACTATCTGTGCTGATTACTAATTATTCTAAATTGACGCAGGTTGGAATCAGAATAGTAATGACAATTGTGTCTTTTAACGGATCCATTGCTGTGAAATATACATTCATCACTAAACAGAACAAAATTAAAAAAGTTTTCATTTTCTGCAACTTTGTCTAATACCCACACACAAAATTCAACTCGTTTCGCAAAATCGTTTTCAGAAAGTTCTTGGTGAAGCTGGATTTTATACGGCAGGTAATTATATTTACGAAGAATTCTTGAGACGCTTGCTTGGCTAATGTTGGTATTTTGCGCAATTTGGTTTTACTGATAAATAATACAACGCCTTGTCAAAATATTATAGGCGACGTGATAAATATTAAATTTGTTAAAA
Organism: Diorygopyx duplodentatus; assembly: GCA_033557515.1. Classification (NCBI taxonomy): domain Eukaryota; kingdom Metazoa; phylum Arthropoda; class Insecta; order Coleoptera; family Scarabaeidae; genus Diorygopyx; species Diorygopyx duplodentatus. The sequence continues at coordinate 4,532 of JAWQRJ010002044.1, read as the reverse complement.
TCAGTTTACATTCTGAAAAATGTGCGTTTTCCATCAAAACGTGCAGAGTTACGTATGGAAGTATAAGCATAAAATACAGGGCGTTCCATTTAAATTAAACAAGTTGTGTATGTAATCATGTAATCAATTAGTACACATCAAGGTGAATTTGATGTAAAAAGGGATAATAAATGTTCCGTTTTTAAATTATTAACATTATTACTATATTTCCACACAATTCCAAATATTTAAAAAACCGTTAGGTGAGATAAACCTTCATGAATCTCTTAATAAATTCTAAACTATAAGTTATAAGTAAGGTTCTTGCAAAAACTTCAAATTATTACATTTAGGCCCTAAATAATTGTTCCCGAATTGAATAACTATTCAAATATCATAAACATTTGTAGTAATACCCAAACCATCTATACCAATCTGTAAACCATGGGAACACGAAGTATTGAAAAATAAGCGAGCAGTATGGAACAATCTGGAATAAACTTCAAGAGAAAAACAATTCGGGCCAATTCTTGAAACGGCAAAATTTAAACAATTTTTTTTTCATTTTTCACTTTTTATTTTTTTTAAATTTCCTGAAGCTATTATTTTCTTATTGCAAAAAAAATTAAAATTGGTTAGAAGGAGCTCGATTCTTTCATCAAATGTACATAACATTTTTTGAAAGGGATAAGAAAATAGTGGATAATATTTTCCTTTAAAGGAATGTTAATTAACTAATTTAATCCTTAAGCAAATATTTGAGTTGAGAGAAGCGGAGTTTTAACACCGGTCATTGTTTGAACTGAAACAATTAAACAAATCCAGTTTTAGCGACTTAAAGTAGAATTTTATTTGACAGGGCGAACAATGAATATTAAGAAAATATTCAGATTGATTTAGAAACAGCCCCCCTAATATTACGAAAGTTCTAAATAGCGGTTTGGGATTTTTTCATTCACGATGTTCTCCATTATTCATAAAATGATGTATTCCATTAATAAATATTAAAATAGGTATTGTCGTAGACGCGGGAAATCAAATTGAAAATTACCAGAATTCGAAAACTTATTAGTATCCCCGCGGTCGTCATGTCGGAATAACGTCACTCTAGAATGTGGGGAAACGAAAACACCGCATCTTTTTACCGCATCATGACGCATAGATGTGAAGAAAACTGCGTTTCCACGGAAAATTTCGTTCGCGGAATTCTCAATAATCTAGAAATCTTATTTTTTTATGTGGAAAACATATTTTTGAAAGCCATAGTTATGGGATGTGTTGAACTTGAACTTTAAACTAAAAGTAGTAGAGATCTTTTTTATCTTTCAGAAAAAAATACACCCCACCCTCTGTTCCAGGAAGAAAAAAATCGAACCCAACCGGGTACCTTTCAGGTGATACCTGCGAATTTCAGAGCAAATCACACGCTCCGTACAGGTACCTATTGTCCCGATCGACCAACCAGGCTTGAAAAAAGCGCGTACGGCCTGTGGCTGAGGGTTCGAGCATCAGTTGTGAGTGGGTCAGGGTTCGCTGACGTAGCCCTCCCTCCACCTATCCGATTCCCATTTAAACCTTGCCGACAGTCCACCTTACCATCACTTCACAAAGTGCCTTGGTTCGACTGTGTCGCGTGCAAGCTTCCGCATACATCGACGTTTCTTGAGTAGTACTTCGCGAGTTTCCCGGTCTTCCCTTTCTCGAAAATGGACGGTGGAAAGAAAATCCTCGATCCCACCGGCCAATACTAGGATAAGCCCGCGCCGTTCCCTTGGTATTATGGTGGTTGTCATACTGAATGGTGGGAAAACGTTAGACCCTACGGGACTGTACTGATTTCGAAGGAAGATTCGGTGTCATCATCAGCAGGATTTCTCGAGAATGGACGGTGGTAAGAAGGTGTTAGATCCGACGGGTCAATATTGAAGCGAAGATGGATGGAGGAAAAGTCCTAGATCCGACGGGGCAGTACTGACTACCTTATTGGTCCTTATCGGTGGCGAACCTGGGTCCTGCAGGACTTCGCCGATGGCTCCCCGGAAAGACACATCGAGACGTACTAGAAGAAAACTGCCAACTAGGTAAGTGAAGAAATGAGAGAACTCTTCCTCCTTGAGACTTCCGCGTTGAGTACTCGGTTGTTGACCTCACTTGGTGGTAACCTACACATGTTTCAAAACGCCCCCGTTCTCCGGATAGAAGAGTAAGGCACAATTTTTCGACATCCATCATAACCCATCATAATTTCTTTAAGAATTATAAATAACAATTTCGATTCTTTTGAAATCCTACACGTTCCACAATTATCTTTTGATAATAAACCAATGAAATAATAAATCAAAAAACCACGCATCTTTCTTTTCTTCACTACACCTTATAAGAATTCTTACTTTGCTATACCCTGTCTCTTGACTTTTTGGGGAGGTTGATGACCCCACACAACTCACAGTCCAAAAGCACATCCACACACAACGTTTCAACACAGACGTAAACTTGGGAGATTTTTTAAATCTCTCCGTTCGCATTTCCCTATAATAAACGGTTTAAAAATAAACCGCCCGTTCAGTGTTACGTAAATAACTCACTTCTTTTTTTTTCGCCGCGTATAAATGTTTATGTGTAGCAATAATCAATGATGTAACAATATCCACGACTGGCCGAGACTGTATTACATTATTATTTAACACCACGCATACATAATAAGAGCTAATCTAATCGTTTCTTGTTTCAGATATTATCCTCACGACTACGTAATGTTTCCAAAACATTATCATTGTTATTATTAAAAAAACAAAACAACACTGCCAAGAAGTTACCGCCACCTTCGTTTATATTTTTAAAAGAAAAAAATCCATCAGGCGCCCCCTGCCCACCCCGATCTTTATTTTTTCAACGACAACAAGGAAAAGACAAAAATAAAAACATTCATTCATAAATACTATACATAAAATAAAAGCGGTGGAAAGTAAATACCAAGACTGATTTGTTGATTATTTTTTTAATACTTTTACAATTATTTTTATTATTATTTTATTATTATTATTTTTTGATTATTATTATTATTTTGAATTGATTGTAATAATGATTGTTATAACGATTAACTTATCGAGTAGATTTAGTTCCTCCAATTCCTCCAACGTGTGCATCTACATGCCTCTTCCTACTGTATACTCCCATCGAAAACGGAAAAAGGGATAATAATAAATGGTGTTCTTTTTCTGCATGCCATTTTTATGGCATGTGTAAAATTATTTATCTATAACTACTGTAAATACTACCACTATTGTTAAAGCTAAAAAAACTGTCTCTGCCCTACGTGTTTGTAAAATGTCCTTTTTAGTCCAGGGAAATTTCTGTGTTCGTCCTCGATACAATTTCGTTCGTTCACCTTTTTCTCGATTTTGTATATTTTCGCTGCTGGTCTATTTTTTCATGTAAACATGTAAGTGTAAAGAACAAGAATATATTTTTTAATTTATGCAGGTTGTTTTATTTCTAATTAATAAAAAATCTAAAGAGTTTTAATTTCTATATAAACAATATGATTATGAATAAATTAAACACAAAAGTCAAGGACATCAAAATGAGAACAAGTAACAAAATATCACTCATTTTCAAGATGAAGCAAAATTTCGGTTAGTACTAATAGAAGAAAATTGCAGCGTAACGTATAATTAATATTAAATGTGGTATATTCCAAAGAGATACATCTTCTAGATGATGTAGATATGATCCGATTAAGAATTGGATTAAATTATTACGAAAATAATTCCAAAAAAATATTAACTCACGTTTGAAAGAAGTGAATCATAGAGAAGTATCAAAAATCAATACTATTACGGAAAATAGTGTATAAAGATAAATTTCTGCTCCAAGAGAAGTAAAAAATCAAAAATACACATCTCGCACAAAATCACATTTCGCTGTCACAAAGTTGTGCCAACTATTTAAAAAAAATAATATTTCATAAGTAGTACCTGGCAGACCGAGTTATCTCTCGTAGTACCTGGCAAATCAAGCTATCGCTCGGTCTATCAGGTACTCCAAGCTTTGCTGGGACTTTCAGTGTTCGTCTCAGTTTACATACAGGGTCGCTTTTATGTATGGAAACGGTCGATTATTTTCTAAACTAAGATAGCTGGAAAAAAAAAGTTACATACAAAATATTTAGGGTTTTTTAAAATGTATTGAAGTAAAAAACAATATTTTGTACAGGATGTGCCAAAAAGTATGGCAGCAAACAGTTACCTTTTTTTAAATAGAACACCCGGTATATTACTCGATATTTCAATTCCTCTTAAAATTTTATTAATAATTTTATAAAACACCATATACCTAAATTTTACCTTTTCGAGATATCGAATTTTAAACAATATTTTTTAATAAATTTATAAAACATTTAGGTTCATTTAATTAACGTTGCCCTAAAAATAAATAAACCCCGTCAAGTTTTTGAACTACCATGTAATGTTAAATCAAATTTAATTAAACTTTAATAGTTTATCAAGGTACCTTAAAAAGTTTCTAACCTCACAACAATGCCGCGCATTCTT
>JAWQRJ010002043.1:0-14314 GCA_033557515.1 Diorygopyx duplodentatus | reverse complement strand
GAGGCAGATGGTAGAATTATTCAATTATAAATTTGTGAATACATGTTCTGAATAAAAAATAAATTGACAAAAAAATTATGTTTTCTTTTAAATTTGTTCTCGTCTCATCTAAATAACATCAAACTTTTCAGAAAAGTAAATCATGCAGAACAACATATTTAAAAAAAAATTTATAAATTAAAAAATTATTTTTTAATAATTTTCTTCAATTTTTTGAACTATAAATTAATTTTTTAGCTGTGTTTTTGAATTTCTTCCAAAATATATGGCGAATCGAAGCATTTAAAATTTTTCTTCAAATTCCCTCGGACTATTTCTGGTGATAGATGCGTTTCTTTTTCAGTTTTTTGAACTATAAATTCATTTTTTTAGCTGTGTGTTTCTGAATTTGTTCCAAAATGTATGACGGATCAGTGCATTTCAAATTTTTCTTCAAATTCCCTCGGATTATTTCTGGTGATATACAGTGTTCGTAAAATGGTACCAACTTTGGAAGCATTTCCGAAGTCCACACATCTTCGTTTCGTGAAATTTCCTCAACAAGAATTGGTATTGTCTCATTTACGTAGACAATTAAAAAGCAAGTGCTTCTTTTACAAATATTCAATTGTCCTTGAATCTGGGAACAAAATAATTACATGGTCATATTGCAAATTATTGACAACAATTACTTGATAATAATATTGGTGTTTCTTTTTCAAATGTAAGTAGCCATCTTTTTCCATGTTCGCCCCATTTTTATATAAATAGAAATGCAGATAACGATCAACGAAAACTTCCCAAACGTTTACCAACTATGAATAATATATTTTTTTCGCAAACGCGTTTTTATTTACACCGTTTTTTTTTAAATTTACATCGGTAAACTCAAACTACGCAAGCTTACGTTCAAAACACACGTTTGAATGTTCGAATACAAATAAATTCCTCCGACATAAACGCAAAAGCTTTAACCTCTTCAACCACTTGAACTGCATGTACGGTCTGGTCACGAAGCAGAGACAGAGGACAAAGCTAGCGACTAACGCACCCCAGATAGAGCGAGACAGTGATCCAGAACAAATAGTTAACGTTTTTTTAAAATAAAATCATTATACGCTGCAACCACATATACACCAAGTGACTCGCCATGCATAAAATACCCCACTTAAGAGTGTTTAATCAACGACCAGAAGAGTAAAGTGATAATTACAAATACAAATAATGGAGAAGTACTCAAAGGCATAATAGAAACATCTTTGTTAAAAGAGAATTGGGGACCGAAGTGGAAATACGGAATTCACATAAAGTAGCTGAACAATTATGTATTATTAAAATGAAAAATTTCAAGGATAAGATAAAGAGTTAAGAGTAAATTGAAAAATATGAAAGAAATTGAAATGAAAAAAATACAATGAAATTCAAGGAACTGAAGGAGGAAGGGCAGGGGTGCTATAGGTGATCCATAAGGAGTGATATAAAAGATTCAGGAAATTTGAAAGGTGTGAGCCCAAGAATATTGATGGTTGAGATGATAACAAATGAAAAAGAGAAGTTAAGCTGAAACGACGCTTACGGTCCGCTCCAACGAGGACGAAAGATTAGAATCGAAATAATTCTTTTACGGGACTACAAGAGACAGTGGAATTCGCGGAAGTGGTCTGTGTGCTCACCGTGGAAATATGAAACAAGAAACAAACGTCATGGCGGGTGGTCGGAACAAATGAAACAATACCATAAAAAGGAAAAACGATGCGTGGGCGGGGTATTTAAGAAACCAAACGACAGAGACGTACGAGATATATAAGGATGACAGATGGAAGGCAAAGTAAAAGTAATAGCAGCTATAATACGAACATGGCAAACATTTGGGTAAAAAACGGAGATTTTAAAGAAAACCAAAAGTTATTCCATAGAGTAGTGAGAAGGCTGAAAATGTTTAAAGTAAGATAAACAACGGAATTAACTGTATTAGAATTAAAACCTACCAATACCAAAAACATTGCAAATCACCGACATTCCAGACGAGTGGAAGAGTTAGGCCAGGAGAAACCCTGAACCCGTAACTTTTCATAACAGTCATGGGTAAAGTTATTAAGGCATGCAAGCAAAAGACAAGGACGGCAATCATTATAATGACAGTCCCATTATAGTTTGGATAAAATAGGATGAATGAGCCCTTATTTGCAGACGACATAGTACTTTTAACGAAAACGAAAGAAGATTTAGTGCACAATATAAAAATATGGAAAGTGGAGCTAATAAACACGGGCTGAATATAAATTTCGAAAAAAAAAAGTATAAAACGGTTATTGTCACCAAAGTGTGCATCTTTAGTGACAAGCAAAGTGACATGCAAATAGAACTAGAACAGGAGATCATACACCAAACAGGTGTCACAATTTATGTACCTGATAATTATGCTTAGCGAAAATGCAAAAATAGAGGCAAAACTGGAGGAAAGAAAAGTAATAATAATAATAATTTTGTTTATTTCTTGCACATTTCCAATTATACAATAATAGAGCATATAATTCAACAACATACTAGAAATGTGTTTGAAATCGCAGGGTTGAAGTTCAAAAAGCCGAGCTTTTTGTTCTTCCACTTCACCCTGAAATACAATTAATAGTATATGGTGTATAGTACACATTTGTAATACTATTAAATAAAAGTAATTCCCATAAAAAGAAGAAAAAGGAAAAAATTAAACTAAATTGACACAAAGTCACTCGGCTGCCCTCACACCCCAACACAGTAGTTTCTTTCTATATTTAAATTTGAAAGTGGATATCGATGTCCTCGCACAATCTTCTGCCACATTATTATATACTTTTGATAAGTTATATCGAAAACTGCTTTTGAATAAAGATGTTTTATGTCTTGGAATGACGAACCTTACATTAATGTTGTGGACATCAGTGCGATATCTGATCTTATTAGTTAGATATGGTGCAGACCCAGACAACAGCAATCTATGATAAAGCACAGCAGTTTCCAGTTGAAAGCGTTCCCGCATATTCAACCATTTAGCAGTAATCAACATATGTGAAATTCTTGAGAATTTTTTTATGCAATATATGAATCGCAAACACGAATTTTGAACTCTTTGAATTCTGTTCATGGTAGCGACATCCAAACAAGGCGAGATCAGCGGGGCACAATAATTAAATCTAGAAAGAACCAGAGTATTACATAACATAGATTTCGTTGTAGTGTTAAGCACGGATTTATGAGGATATAATAAGCGTAACGCAGAATGTGCAGTTTTAATACAATTTGAAATATGAGATCTGAAACGTAAATCCTTATCTAAAGTCACTCCAAGATTTTTAACTTCATCAACGATATCTAATTTCTCATTCTTAATAGAAATACCTTACATTTAGAACTACTTAATTGTAAGTGATGTTCCTCTGCCACCTCGGATAGCATACTTAAATCGTTGTTGATCAAATTTACTGCCTGATCCAAATCTTGAATGGGAAAGGAGTGGTATAATTGCGTATCATCAGCATACATATGATACGAGCACATCTTTAGTGAACTTAAAAGAAATGATGTATAAATACTAAACAAAACTGGACCCACTATCAACACCAATTGTACTGGACAGCTTATCATTTACTTTTACACGTTGAGATCTGTTCAACAAGTAATCTCGGAAAAAATTTAAAGGTATCTCACCAAGTCCTATATAATTCAAGATAGATAAAAGTAAGGAATGACTAATAGAATCAAAGGCCTTACTAAAGTCCAATAATATCAAGATCACAATCTTACCACCATCAACAGCAGATATAATATCGTCAACAATGTGAGTAAGCGCAGTTAAGCAGCTATGATTTGGCCTAAAGCCGGACTGAAGTGGTGATAAGAGAGAAAATTTGTCAAGGTAAGAACGCAGTTGCATGTCCACTACCCTTTCCCAAACCTTACAGAGCGCAGGAAGCACGCTAACAGGCCGCAAATCACTAGAACAGCGGACCACAGAAGTCTTTGGTAGCGGTGTCAACAAGGCAGTCTTCCAGCAGTCGGGAAATACCAGTCCTAAATATCATTAAATCCGTCACGTTCGGATGTCGCTTACCCACGTAATACTTTGTGGCGGTTTTTGCAAATCATGTGGAATTTCAACCAGTCAAGATAGGAACATAAAACCAAAGCGGTATCAAATGGTATAAAGTTTGCTGGTTTTTAACGTAAATTTTGAATATTAATCTTCATAGATGGCGCTGCGAGCGCTATCAACTTTGAAATTGCAAATTGCAAAGGAGGTCGTTTGACCATCAGTGAAAAGGTATTTCAATTGTCTATTCAACAGTGACTGTAGTTTTCAATTCTATCAATCCGTTATGAAGTTTTAATCATTTTGATGAGGCTATAATCATTTAGATGCGGCTAGATGCGATTCTATAATTAAAATATGCCTTCTTTTCACCTTTAACCACTGTATTACAAAAATTTCGCAATTGCTTATAATATGACCACCTATCATATTCTCCAGATTTTTTGTATGAAGTGTACGCGTCGTCTCGAATACTCATGAGATATTTAGTATTTTCACTTAACCAAGGTGCATATGGTTTTCGGCCAAATTTACGCGTCCTAAGGGGTGCATGTCTATTAAGTAATTCAAGAAAAAATGTATTTAAAAAAGAACCTTTTCATCAATATTGTTAAAGTAATAAATATGATGCAATAGATAGGTTGTTAAATCTGCAATTAGTTGTGACTTATTTATATTTTTATAACTTCTGTATTGAACTAGTTTATCCACATGATTTACCACTAGAGGAATTGTACAATAAATTAATTCATGATTCGAAATATGCATAATCCGTACACCGACATCACAAACGGTTGAACCCTGACTAGTGATTATAAGATCTACTAGGGTTTGTGAATTCCCGGTTATTCGCGTGGGCCCACTCACCAACTGTATCAGCCCAAAATTATTTAAAAATCTTTCAAATGCTCTACATATACTTGAATCTGGTTTCAATAAATTAATGTTGAAGTCTCCAACACACAAAAGCTCACCACCCATTGGCAAACACATTGATATAGTTGACTCTAAGTCGCACAGAAAATTTGCCAAATTAGCTGATGGGGGTCTGCACACAACTCCAATAATGTATTGTTTATTCTTTATACGCACCGATATCCACAACTGTTCCGTCAAGACATCAATAGTAAGGATGGAAAAAGACAAACTGGACTTTATATAGAAACAGACACCTCCTCTCCGGCTTTCCCCGTCACGTCTCAGTAGAACATATCGATCAATGCTCATATCACTGGAAGCAACAGATGAGTTAAGCCAGGACACAGAGATTCCAATCACATCCACGTCTGAAGTTATAAAAAACTCCTAAAATGGTCAAGGTGCGCAGGCAGCGAGCGAATATTTAAGTGTGCCACCTTTAGACATTTCTTCATACCCAAAAATACTTATAGACTGTAAATGACTAAACAACAAAGAAAAAGAAAAATAAAGCAAACTTACTTCTTAGGGGAAAAAAAGAACAATTTTGCTAAGTGCACGTACGACGGTAGCGGTCAAAATACGGCACAAAGTATAAATTAGGCGAAACTTCAGAATTACAAGTAGATACTAAAGGTAAATAATAAAAGAAAAATATAAAATACCAAATCAATGCGAGCACAATATGAAACATTACAACTTCATCCTCTGCCGTCCTTGTCCCGACCTATATAAGAGTGACCCGTCACTGGACCAGACGTTTTTAGTCCCATACTTGACTTCCGGTTTTTTCATCTCGTTGACTCGAGTTTTGGTCATATCTTCTTTTAACACAATTTTAGAACCTTTGAACTTTGTTTTGGCTCTAAATACTTCATGTTTATGCTTGTAAGATGAAAATTTGATAATTATAGACCGATTGGTGTTCGTTTGTTGTCCTATACGATGACACCTTTCGATGTACAACGGTGTCATACATATGCCAAGTTTAGTAGTTAGTATATCAGTCACCACCTTCTTCTTCATTTGGAACTTCTTTAACACCAAAGATACGAAAATTATTCCTCTTGCTGTATTGCTCCAGACGTTCAACACTTTGTTGGCATTCCCTTTTCAGAACTTGATTTTCCAACTTTAAACGTTGTAATTCGTCTTCGAATTTTTCCATACTATGTACATACTACGGAGCCGATCTGCTTTTCTATAATACCCGCAATAGTAGTGTTAAAACTTGCCACAAAGTTATCCATGAACGAGTTCTTCTTAAATGCCCCGATGATCACGTTTTCTATCTTAGAAATCTGGTCCCGTGTTAGTACAATTTTTGTAGATTTATTCGTAGACACGATGATAACAATAAAAGCTATCACTTTCAACTTGATTGAGCGCACAAAAATAACAGGTATTCTGCCAGTAATGCTATATCTCCACAGCCGCCAAACACATCTGCGCGCCATCTTGTCTACTCAAAAAGTCATCGCAAAATTATACTTTCAGTTGAACAAGTAGATAATCGATAAAAAAAATGTCAACAAAAACTAATGTAAGAACTTATTCACAGTAGGAATCTTTACATATGGGTCGGAAATATGGAGCATATTTAATATTTTTTCTTTAATCTTAGGGCTGAAATAATTTCATTTTGTATTTTATTTCTCACATAGTGTGGCATATAAAGATTTATCTCTGCAGTATGAGTTATATTGATAGTGAAAAAAAAACTAATTTTGTAATCACACTAATCACCACCTGAAAATAGATTATTCTCGCGGTTTGTAGGCATGTCTTAGGGAATATGTAAATACTAGGAGTAAATTGAGAAAAGGACATGTTAATTATCTTTTGCTCAGTCGTGAACGAAATTTTTTATTCAGCAGGAATAAATTCTCGGTTTATTCCATTAATGTTATCACGCCACGAATGGCTGGCGGATCAGAAACTCGGCATCTACATTTAATAACCATCCCACTTTTCACAGGATTGCGCACGTATAGCGGTCGTAGGAAACTAAGGCACGATGTTTAAGGGTTGTTCCTATATACGGCCCAGTGAGCTTATTTTGCATTTACATTTCCGGCTCGCTCCGTGCCCGGATACTGCATTTCGGGATGGAACTAATTCGCCCGAGGCAAGCTAAGGCGTAAATGAGTAATGGCTAGCCGTACGTTTATACTGCCCTCTGGAATTTTTATCGAGTCAAGCGGACTCATTATACATTCAGGGGCCACGGTGTGGAGCTTATTTAATAAAATCTACACAGCAGAAATCCACGGCAGGCCGCACCCATTCGACGCCGACTTGAACCAACTTGGCCTCCTGTTTGCCGATGTTTCCCCTGTGCCCAATCAAATATTTACCCAGACTCATCTTCTCCGCGTTTTATTGTCGTCTATTTGGCTTCCGTGCAATTTGAATGAACGAATTTGCGTATTATACGCTGTAGCGCCGCATTTTTCCTGGAAAATCAACACTGCTAAATTTCGTTTTTTACCACTTGATTATTGTAGCAAATACGCTATTTGTATTTGCGCACTTTCAACATCTAGTTTACTACTGTATTATGGATACTACAAAATGAGTAGCTCTTTATTAATGTAAACAGAAACAATCGAAAAAAGCGTGCTTCAACTCAAGGCAACTGCACATCTGGGGGCATCGGATGGATTGAATGGATTTGACCCAATTTGAATCTTTCCGTTTAATTATACACAGAATTACGATAGCGCGATTTCTATTAAGCTTGCGACATGAATTAGTTATCAGCCTGCGAAACTCGCCTTTAAAATTTATTGTCGTTTCTTAGGTCGGTAAATTTTCTGTAAAAATGACAGATGTGCACGTTGACCAAACCATGCAAACAGCCAGCTGTCAAAATGACGAGAGTTGGCCGTTGAGGTTGTCGTCTAATACGCTGACAGTAACTGTCAGTGGTGGCAGTGGTCTACGGTGCTATTAAAATCCCTAGATGTATAAAAAATGTAAAAGTTCAAATTTCAATTTTTGAATATTAAATTTAAACGAAATGTTCAATTATAGCATAATCTCTTTCGCAGTTGTTTATATAAACGTTAAAAGTTGGTGTGTCGCTAAGTTAATTAAAAATGCATTCATTAGTGGATGAAACAAGTGATTTTAAAATATTCAACGAAGAAAAACTGCATAAAATTTGGTATTTTATCTATAGTATTGGCAATTCGTGGAGTTTTGAAATTATGCTATCTACTGACGATGCTCTTACTGTTTTTCCTAATTACTTCCCGCTTTACGTTACCCATCCTATTTCGGTAACCAGATCTATACGAAGTCAATGTAGTTCTGCTGAGTGTGCTGGAACAATAATCTGAACCCGTGTTAAAACCCCATTCTAATGTATGCGGTTCTAACACTCGGTTATTCGTGAATAACCGAGTAATCCGTTTTAGTAAACACTTCGGGTGTACCATTGTTTAAAAAGATGTTGAAAATATAATCTAGTGGTTTTTCATTTGGCATTATTTTTTTAATAAAAGAACTAAAACTTACAGTTTTCAAGCACTTTAGTTAGCAATACCTTCTCAGCTGCAATATCTCAGTTGAAAATATCTTCAATATCTTACCATCCTCAACATCTCAGCGTATGGACGAAACATTGTAAATCTTACTCTTATGCATAAAACTTACCAAGATTTAAAAGAGAAATCGTAACAAAGAAACTCATATTCAGAGTGGCCCACCCAAAATTACCCTCAATAACCAACTCTGCAGTTAAAAGAGATACTTTCATTCTGTAAACGACAAATGATTGCTTTTATTAGTAACTTCGTTTCTCGATTCAAATAATTTTTCCATATACATGACCTACTTTATCTTTACCTTAGATATTTATTCGAAGAGAAAATTTTCCTTCCGAAAAACATTGAAATCATGTTCAATCGAATAATTAGTGAATCTTGAACAAATTACAGAAATTAAATTGTCATTGCATCCACCCCATTCTTAATTTTCTCAAGCAGATCATGGAAATATCAGCTTTAACGACATAACTATCGCTCAATTTATGACAGTTCGTGATGAAATGTATTTTCACATCGATTTTAGTTAATGATTTTTTATTCGAAACAGTAACCAAATTGAATGCAGCATTAATTTTTATATTGACAGTTGTTGTCGAAATACGATGTTTTAGCTGTTGAAACAAGGCTACTATGATGCAATTTTTCAACATTTACGATTAGATCATGTTACTAAGCCGTTATGAAAATTAATGTGTTTTCGAGATAATTTAATTATGTCAGTATGACGGCTGTGTCCCAAGAAATGCTGGTTTGTGTGACACGTGCATGTTGATATCGACGCGACGGTGTCCAATGAATTGCATTATGTCAAGAAGCTTCTAGCGTGGGAAAATGAGATTGATAGATTCATCACTTAATGGCGTTATTAAAAGTAAAATAAATAAAAATATCGGTTAAAATTATACAAAAAAACCGAGGATAAGCACAGAACAAAACATTAATTAACAGTTGGCAGAACGTGGGGAAATGCTGGGAGAAATTGAAAATAAATGTTTTTGCTCGATTCTGTAAGTTTTCATATCGGCTGAACATCATCTGATTATATTGAATGATAATTAATTTTGAAAAAGATCGTACTATTTGTCTTGTTTGAATAGCTAAAACATATCGTATTATGACAGTAACCATTGCTATAAAAATTAATAGTGCAAAGATGTATTATTTGTTATTTCTTGGAATAAAGAATAATTAACTAATATCTATACTTTCTCTCATAAAGAAAGTAATGCAATCGGTCCAAAATTTTGATGGTGAGATTTTTATATATCTTAGCGAATTAGGCTATTTTAAGACTAATGGTTCAATTTTTGGCCATTGGTGTGTCGGTTCGTCCGTCAGTCTGTGGTCAACACATCTCCGATTTCTAATCATTTTAGGTAAAATGGTTTCAAACAAAATGCAAGGTTTCAGATATAGTTTCTTATAGAAGCATTTTCATACACACAGGGTGTCCCATTTCTTATTATTCCATATTATAATTCGAATTTATGGGCGATTTTATTAAACATATATTAGACCAAAGTCGCACCGTTTAGGAGTTATTGGATTTTTTTTTACAAAAAATTACATTTGTTTAGTATAGCGATTAATAATGCAAGTCATAGCATTAATATCAGTGGCTTTGAAACGTGTTACAGGCATAAGGACATTCATAAAATCCGTTTTGTTCCATATATCACGTCTACATTTCCGAATACAGTAAGAGGAAATTAAGTTTAAACATTACGACCACAGAACGTACATACACATACGTAGGTAAGTATATATGAGTGGAGTCGGGCCAGACGCCACCGTGCACGGGGAAGAGATTCAATATGAATTGTGGAGTGAATACGAATGGGGCCATTTCGGCAGCGGCTTTTCCATGCATACGTATAAGCGGCGGCTGGGTAGACACCGCGAAAAAGTGAAATCGATTAAAAGCGCACGTGACCGAGAAAAATATTGCGCGCCAGTATAAACGCCAAAATTTCCATTTCCATCCCGCTATCTCTCACGCGTACGCAATTATTTACACGAGCGATGTCGGAGGAATTAAATAACCTTTGGAGCATTTGATTTTATCGCGGGGCACCGACGGAAGTTGTTATGGTAGGGAAAGGGCACTAAAAAATTTTTTTGAGTACTTCCCATTAGCATGATTTTTTTTATTAGTTAGTGATGATAATTTAGGGACAAAAAGAACAGATTGTGATAATGACTTAATTCGTCAATTTCGGAATAAGTCATTTAGGTAATGACTTATTCGTATTTTTATTGAAGGTATCCAGGTTGTATAAACCTAAATAATAATTTCTGTTTTAGTATAACATATTTCTGTTTTCTAGGGATGAATTAAGAAAACAATGGAGCACAATTGTCAATTTGATTTTCTCTATGACAACTTCATTGATGTTTCAGTTGATGTTAATTGATGTTATATTGCGTTGTTTCAAAAGTAATTTAGATTTTCTCAAAACTCAAAAATTTTAAATGTAATTCAGTAAATTACATTTAAAACTATTCAAGTTGAGCCTTCTACTTCAATTTGTAAACAAATATTAGTTTAGGCTAGAGAAACGCAAATATCGGTAAATTATTATATGTACGTTGCGTGGTAGCAGTCGCCCATGTGTTATTAACTTTACTAGTCTTAATCCAGACTTACAAATGATAAATTAAGTAATCACATGGAACTAACCTACCTAAAAGCGTTTTTTAAAAATAGATTAAATTGTACCCTAATTAATAGTATCGATTTCAGAAAATTTTAGTAAACGTTTGTCATTAACATAACCTAAGTTTCTGTCCAGTCCTAAACAAAAACATTTCGCACTAATATCCCAGGTAGATTCTGATGAAGATCAGAAACATTCTAAAACTTCTGAAACATTACTTGTCACATATGTTGTTGTGTGTAAGGATTTTATATTTATTTGGTTCCGTAACCTATTATGATTTCTTTATCTGCTTTATTGCAAAAAATAGCATATATTATAAGTAACGAATTTCTGGTCTGAATTGCATTCATTATGAGTAGAAAAACTACTCAATTGCAAACACAGCTTTTCTGAAGTTTAAATTGTATGTGATTAAAAGTTGCTTATTCTACACTAAACATTGACTTTTTGTATCGTTGAAACTCAAATTTACTAACTATGTTTTAGATATATTCAGTTTGAAGTATACAAGTCTATCATTAATTTACTGTTCAATGTTTTCAATTTAAGATATTTACCTTTCTACAGTTGTTTGGTATTTACATTACTTCTTGTTTCGTCTTGGTTTCTTCTTCTGGTCTTCTTTAATCACTTCGTTTTAATAAGCAATTAATATAAATATATTTGATCATTAACTCTTGATCTTGATCGGAAGAATATCTTAATTGGTTCTTTCTTAATTTCTTTTGTGATTTTTTTGTAATTAAGTTATTGCCTTAGAACCCGAATATTCTTTCAACTCTTTTGGAATGTTTCTCTGAAACTATCTTTAAAATTTGGACTGGCGATTAGGATAGGTGCCCGAGATGTCAAGAATTAAAAAAAATAGCAAGAAAAAGAAGTTTTTGAAAAAAAAAGAAAACAATTTAGCTTCCACGTAATCGCCACGTTTTTCAGGATGATAGGTTTCGTGATGAAAACCAAGTAGTATAGACAGCTTGTAGTATAGCTTGTTTGTAAGAAATAAATGAAAGTTTCAAATTAGGAAAAAGAGTGGAGAAGACAAACAGACCCACTATGATCAAGTGGTTCAACAAACTAAAGGTTCAAGAATAAACTTAGCGGAAGACATGATGCGTGAGGAAAGGGACAACACGCAATAATAAGGGGAGAGGGACCGCTAATAAATGGAGAATGCGTAAACCATCAAGAAAGAATAGAGAAATAAAGAACAAGAAAGATATGTGACCAGAAGAGGGTGAGGAGGTAGAAAGGAGTGAAACAAGTGGAGGACGACGATGAAGGAGCAAGAGAAGAAAAAAACAAAGAAGCGAAATATACCAAGAAGAACGAAACTATGAAAGGAAGAGACAAGGGGGAATCGAGGAAGAACCAATTAACAATGAATGATTTTAAGGGAAGACCTGCAACATCGTCGGTGGGACAACGATAAAGACGAGGAACTACAAGAAGAACAATACAAAGGATATCGCGAACAAGTAGAGGGAAAAAAACTATCAAGAGAATCCAGGGATGAGATAGGGGCGAAATAGGCAATGAAAAAGACATACGAAAAAAAATGAAACAAGCAACAAAATGGGAAGCAAAAGTATGGGAAAGCTGGAAAATGACGGAGATGCACATGAAAGAGCGAAAAAGAAGGAAATAATATGTTGATGACATCATATGTGTTCTCTCCAATAACCAACTTGAATTCACAGTCAATTCGTTCAACAGTTTCAATAATCACGTCCAGTTCACCATTGAGAAGGAAGCCAACATTCGTCCCCTTTTTGGACACTTTAGTGATCAGGAATTTGTACCACATACAACTTAATCTTCCAATCATCTGTCAAAGTGTTCTTTCTTCTATTTTATGGGATACACCACGGGATATACTACTCTACTAGCATAGAATATATTAGCAGTTATAAACAATAGAAATTTTTCAGATTTACTCCTAATTCCATACTTCCAACATTATCAGATATAAATAACTTTCGAAGGAATATGTTACATCGTAATAGACGAGAACAGGAAAGTCAATACAAAAACAAGAGAGTAAATTCAAATTTAGTAAATATATAAACTAGTACCTAGTTCTTTTGGTTAATGCAAAGCGGTGAATAGTTTTACGAGTGTCATACTATATAAGAAAAAAGATGTCTAGCTTATATTTTTGTTCTCTAATTATCTCGCTCAACATCCAAGCTTTTCCGCACTGTTGCCTTCAATTCCAGTTCTAACTCTAATCCCATAAAACAGTTTTGTTCGAAAATATTTGCAATTAAGTTGGTAAACGTTTGCGCCACCTACCTTCAGCCCTACGTATGCAGTTGTTTCTGTAATCCCTCCGAACTATCTCGGTTAAACTCCTACCGGCACGGCGCTGCACGATACCGCAGGAATTCAGTGCTCCCCAGAAAAGTGACGGATCAAAGCGCCTGCAACCAAATCAAAACTCACTGTATTCAAACAACGTCAACTGAACTGACACACAAGTTCAGCGGACGCTTTGATAGAGCAAATTTATGGCAAGTAGGTACCTCTACAACACTGCAGCATGTATGGCGATAGTTTGGCAACGTCATGTGGTTTTCATTTAATAATATACACAGTGGGCCATTTGAGAGAGAAAAAATTGCGTACGGAAAAGTTAATTGACTCTCAGGGGGAAAGTAAACTGCGTTTAACTTGAACGATGTGTTCAAGATCATTCTGTGTTATCACAGTCAACATTCGTGTGATTTTTTAGAATAAAAAAAAGCAAACATAATTCAATAGATTTTTTTCTAGTTCGTCAAAAATAAACCATAATAAACTATAAGATAAACAGGTCCTTTATATAAAGTTCATCCACCAAATATGCAAGTTTTTTTAAAATATAATGTTGTCTGTAACTCTTAGGCCCAGTTGTATAAAGCATTGTTAACTTCATGTTAAGTTAACAACGTTGTTAAGCAATCTGATTGGACAACTCAAATTTGAAAATTCAAAATTCTCTAACCTGATTGGCTAATCGCATTGTTAACTCCGCCATTTTTGATCATGAACTTAACTATGCTTTATGCAACCGGGCCTTAATCACTCAAAATTAAACCGCTCTCAACATTCAAAATAAACTAACATTATGGTCATATAATGGCGACAATGAT
>JAWQRJ010002042.1:0-14315 GCA_033557515.1 Diorygopyx duplodentatus | reverse complement strand
GTCTCGATCATATTATTCTATGATGTATCCAATATTAATTTCTAAAAAACTGCACATCTAAAACGAATATTGAATTTTTTATCGATTTTTTAATATAGACGCGTTAAAAATTAAGAAATTAGTTCTAATATTTTTCAATGAACATTTATAATTTTTTAATAAAAAATCTGTGCGAGATCAAAAAATTGTCTCGATCATATTATTCTATGATGTATCCAATATTAATTTCTAAAAAACTGCACATCTAAAACGAATATTGAATTTTTTATCGATTTTTTAATATAGAGACGTTAAAATTTAAGAAATCAGTTCTAATATTTTTCAATGAACATTGTATTTCCATTTGAATTCTCGTGTTCTTTGTACATATGTAGTTTTTTTAAGAAGAAAATTAGAAAAATATTGAATTATATTCAGATTAAATGAGAAAGAATTTGTTTATTTTTCTCAAAACACCAAATATTTATTTATCTTAGAAAATCGCAAAATATTTATTTAAGTACGAAAATATTTATTTAAATAAATATCCGGGCCCTAGTAATAAGTAGCACGAAAACCCGTAAGGACCAGTTTTCAAGTTGAAGTTCCTATTTTTCTAAGTTATGGTTTTCCATCTTGGATTAGCCGTTTCGTATTTTTCATTATTGATCTCAGACCAGTAGAAAAAATTAATAGATTTTGACGTTAATTAATTCAGATTATTTAATTATTTTTCAATGAAAGGTTGAAAATTCTCAATAAAACTTATAATGTTGGGAAAGAAAGAATGATGGCAAAAGAAGAAGAAAAATATAGCAATGCGGAGTCACTTACAGACGTTTAAGATATAACATTTTTAGAAAATGTTATACCTTAAACGGTTTCGCCTTAGGTGTTCGCCTTTCAGTGCTTTCTACACTTCTTTTCATTTTCTTTATGACAAGAAAATGAAAAGAGGTGTAAAAGTAGAAGAAGAAATGTCTGCTTCATAGGTTTCGAGAATATTTAATAAATTACCTTTTTTTGTTTGTGTAGCAGTTTGGTTGATTCTATATTGAATTCATACCTGTAGATATGTAGATAGGTAAGTGTTTACCATAGTTTCAGTTCAAATTTTTAATGTATGCTTTGGTTTTAGTGTTAAGCGATCTTCCAGTCTCACCGATGTAGGTATCACCACAGGTTTCGCATACAAGGCTGTAGATTCCGTTGTTATCAAATTTATTAATTTCATATTTTGCATGGCAGAGTGCATTTTTAATTGCGTTTTGTTTTAAAATTATATTTTATATTTCCTGAAAGTGTTCTGGATCGAAACAAAGAATTGGAATTATTATTAATAGTTGTAATTGTAAGTGTGGGTTGTTGGGTTATCTTGTAAATAATCATTTATAGATTTGCCAATTAAATTTGGGATGAAGTGATTATTATTTGCACTTGTTTGGCGACCTGTTTAATCACTTTAATTTCTTTCTCTTTATCGTTTGGTTCAAGTGGTGGGTTTAGAGAAGTCGTTAGGCATAATATGGATTTTGACATCTATAGCTTTTCCATAGATATCAAAATGTATTGTTTTATGGTTTTTGTGTATTGTTAAATCTAAAAAGTTAAGTGTGTTATCTTTTCTATTTCCAAAGTAAAGTTAATGTTGTTATGAAGATTATTCAGGTATTCATGAATTGTTGTAGTTTTATCATACACATATCTTTGCGAAACACTAATATATCAGTTATATGCGTTCCGATAACCATTGATTTTTAATTCCAGGGCATTAAGAAAGTTGTTTAAAAAATATTTCTTAAAGCTTCCATCATATAATTATTGAGCATAAAATAATTACTCAGCTTCGATTAACTCATTAACATATTTAAAGTGGTATTTTTATGGATTAAGGCGAACTTCATTAATTTTTTAGACGATAATTTATGATTTACGTGATCTTTATCTCACATAACAAATGTGTAATTTTAAACATATTTTAATCATTAAAAAAACATATCAAGGTATAGAGGCTAAGATCAGATTTCATTTCATCTTACAAAATGTTGGGTAAAAACAGAAGAAGGGAAAAATTATTAGAAATTATTAGCTTATGGATTCTGAGTCATCAAAGTCCCATTAGCAAATGAAATTAAATGAAACTGGTAGAAGTGCAGAAAGTGAAGGAGTGAAAAAAATAAATAGTATGTTTATGTAGGGCTTGAACTAGTTTTAGAGTTATGTTCTTCGATATGTTTACTAAGTTTTCGTCCAGTTTGACCTATGTATAACCCTTTACAGTTGACGCCATAGACGGTGGGTATATACACCGTCCTTTATTTATGTTTTTTTTTAAACATATAATACTGTTTCAAAAGAGTTAAAGGGTCATTAGTGGCAACTCTTAAATTGAAAGATGAAAAACTGTTTTTGCCTTAGGATGTAGGTATGTATGTATGAGTGGGGTGTATGTATGAGTGTGAGAATTTGATTTTTTATTTATTCTTCTGTGCCTGACTAAATAAAGAAGTAGATTATCAGGGTGCTGCTAATATTAGGTCTATATATTAACACCACCCTTATAATCTACCATAATTAGTTTCGAACGTGCTTCCTGGTAAAAAAAAGTGTAGCAATACTCAATGCAACAATTTATTTTCTTTGCAGTAGGTATTAAAAATGGAAAAACTTTGAAAGTTGAAAATAATTTTGTCATAATTTCTTTACATTTAACCTTAGCAGAAACAGTAGGAGAACAAATGAAACAATGACCCACCATTATTATCTGCATTGTTATCTTCATAAACAAATGGAAGCAAATTTTGGGAACCATTTATTTATACATTTTCTTGCATTCTTAGTGTATAAAAAGGTGACGCTTGACCTTTGACCTAATGGGTGATTAATAATTACCTTGAAATTCAATGAACAGATCAATTCAAATATGAAATGAAACGCAAAACATAGTACAACACTTAAAACTTTTTGAAAATGTGTTGTTTGTAAAACTAGTATAAAACTACTACTTATAAAAAGTTTACATTTATCGAGCACAAAAACAACTGATTGTTGCTGCTGCTGCCAAAACACTTGGATTTATTTTCCGCACTTGTTGAGCTTCTGCTAATTAAAGTGGGTAAATTGTGCTTTGCTAATTAAAGCAAGGGAACCCATTACCTTCCCAGTGTCCCCCTCATACTGCCCTTGAAAAATATGTGAATTGCAGAAAACATCTTTCAACATTTTTCTCCATATTGTGCTTGCAGAGGCCTCTATATTTAAATAACAACGCAAAGTAGACGGATTTGGCCACTCTTAAGTGTGGGTAATGTTATAAAAAATCTCTTAAACATGTGATTTGTTTACTAGGAGGTTAGAATTGTCCTCATTTGAATTTATTCGAATTATAATTTCTTTTTTGTGTTTGTTGTATTTTTCTTGGACTGTAAGATATGGTGTTGTTATAACAGGTCAGTTTTGCATCATTTCGATGTATGAATCTCGAAGATAGGATCACCTTACATAACACAATAGAGGGCGTATTTCACAAGGTGTACAGATATATATTAACGTGGATTTAGAACGACCTTGTCCCAGCTCGAACGAGGAAAAATAAATGACCCGATCCAGTTTATTGTGGGAGTCTGGCGGGATCAGATTTCGCGATGTTAAATTTCGAAATTTATCACCCTGCGCTCTTTCTTTGGACGCGCGATAGCATCTCGTGCGCGCGACAATTATCGCGCGCGAGGAATTTTCTTTTTGTCTTCTCCCTTCTCCCCCCTTTGGTGCTGTATTACCGTTTACTGGTTTTTATTCGTTTTTCATGGCTTTCGTTCGGAAATTTTCGCGTTTCGAGTGCACCGTGTCTGACCTCGCAATCATGTCCCATTGCTCCGCGAGTCACCAGATAAATCATGCTCGCGACATGAATACCCAGATGATTTAAAAGCCGTAACAAGAAAGAAACGTGGCGTCAAAATGCGTTGATTTACGACCATTACGGGACATTACTAAGAGTGCAAACCAAAAATGTTACGCAGTAATGGGATTTTAAAGACATTGTTGCGCAGGATAGGGTTTTATTTTGGTTGCTCCAAAAAAAAATCAATCAAAAACAAGTTATATCAATAATAACAATTTCTGCTTCGTTGTTCTTCTCTCTTTTTCAAGAAATATAAGATATATTAACCACAAGGTTAATAAACACTCATCGTTATAATACAACATGTTTGTTTCCTTAAGCAGATCAATTATCTAACACGGTTTCTTTTCTAACTGTTAAACGCGGCCTTGAAAAGCACCGGGAAATGTAAAAACCACGCTATTATTAAGACGATTTATTGAACTACAGATAATTCTCTTTCAGTGCATTTATAATACATTAACATCTACACTTAACACACATGACGTTGACATTAATATAATAAGACTATAAGAAAACACACTTAGTTAACACAATAGATAGCCAATTTAACAAGAATTTTACTTGCAAACTTAGCAAAGTATTAGCAAATAAAAAATTAAATTAAAACCCAAAGAAAACATTTAAGCGTTAAACGAAAATTATTGCGAACACTTGTGAAGTCATTTAATTTGTACCTACACATTGTGTCTTCCTGTTAATTTTTTTTGCATATCTAACAGTTTCAACCAGTCCCACGCGAAAGATGTAACAACCACAATTTTTATTTATACCATTGACATCAATGCTATCTGGACCATAATTCTCACTTCCAGCGCTAACAACGTACTATCTGGGACCTAACAAAGGTCGACTATTTACGTCGGTTGCGACCGAGGCAAGAAAAGTACAAGGAATAGAAAATGCCGTACAAGAAGGCCTCTACGTCAAGGCGCACTGCGATGCCGAGAGCGGCTTATGTGCGCAGACCAGCGGACGTTATCTGGTGGAAGATCTGCCATTTTCGTGACAAACGACCAAAGGTAAGCGTACGTCAAGCGGCCACCGATACTCTAAGAAGCGAGGAGTAAACTTCGGACGGCGCTGCTCGTGGAGAATTTTGCAAGTAGGGGTCAGGAATGTAACCCCTTTGCGAACGGAGCCGTAAGGAGTAACCTTACTACGCCTGGGTTACGAAAGGATTTTGAAACGGCGCAAGGACGACCGTTTGACCGCTACCGTTTCGGCGTCGTTCGTTTTTTCATGGTTCGATTACGTAAACCACGCGGTTAACATCGTGGCGCCACATGTAGACACCTTTGACGGACTTGTTGTAGAGTAATACATTTGGGTATTAATGAAAATTGTACGTGAAGGTATTTCTAATGGTTTACGTTCTAAATTATTATTGAAAACTTTTGAAAACTATTCGGGTTCGTCGCCTAATCTCACGTTCGGTCTCCGATCTTCAATGCAAGATTAGACGACGAACCCGGTAAACAACTTGGTCTTCACAAAGTCGCACCTCTGGCTGTATTATATAAAATAATCAATAAAAATGTAGGACTATTGTATGTAGAAGACGATTTTTCCTAGGAAGTGGAATTTATATTGATCTACAATAGAAATTATACCAGTTTTTCCGAATAGAATAAACAAAGCCTAGAAAATATGCGGGTTCGCCGTTTAATCTAACGTTGAAGTCTCCGATGTTCAACGATAGATTAAGCGACGAACCCGGATCAGTATTCTATACAATACAACGAAAAAAACGCAACTAAATCGAAGGCACGGCAGAAATTAATAAAAACTTAAATTCCTTGGGATAACAAACCAAAAATGCGTATTGATTAACGTTGAAATTAACCAACAATCATCCAAATTTAAAACGAAGCGACCGTAAGAAAACAAATTAACTGAAGACATATTTCGTAAACAAGAATAATGATATTCGAAAGCAAACATGCGTGATACACATCTAATTGCAACCTTGAACTTCAAATTAAATCGGCCGAAGAAAAACACAGATATAAATTTAATAAATTCTTTGTTTATACACACCCAAATATAACGTTAGATATAGTCTCCTGGTATTTTTTTAGGGAAGTTCTTGTGTGACTTTTATTTCATACGGTTTTTTATAGAATAAACACCGCTTCGGATAAAAAGTAAGTACTAAAAACTAATCCAGTTTTGCAGGATGGTGTGGCATTTTTCTGCAAGAAGAAAAAATGCTGACAAGTTGTGCTTGACCTTTAAGGCTATTGTTAATAAGTTGAAATACCATCGGGTTTTCGTCGGGTTCTTATTGTTAATAACCATAAAATATATTCCTGTTCGCGTCATTGTACTTAGCGAAGATGTATGAATTATGAATATGAATGGTACAAATCGATCCGAATGAATTATAGAATGCAAAGGATTAATACTATTTATTCCTGAAGCGCGTATGTAGTCCTTAACATCACGGTTTACGGTGTGGTAATGATTAATTAGAAAAAGCAAAAAGAACAATTATCAGGAATATGTATACAAAAAGGATAGCAATTTTAACTCACAATTAGTTAAAATTGATTAATATTAATAGATATAATATTAAAAAGTAGTAATATTGTTGGAAGGTTAAACGAAGGCAAAACGAGTACCTACTAACTCTGATGTAACTAATATTATTTAAATCGGTAATTAATTCTGAATTAATTAAATTACCATTAATTAATCACCGGCATTCATAACAATTAATTAATTAGTCACTAAATTAATTAACGTTCTTTTTTTATAATTCCAACTTGCGAATTTTGGACGAATGGAAATCTTAAACAAATATTGTAGGCAGAATTAATTAATCAATGCAATCCAAATGTGATTAATTATAATTACTATCGTTTTTTTTATTGTGAATATAAATATTTTAGCCTTGTATTCAAATAATTTAACTTTCAGTTTCATTTTTATTTTATGTTTAGTAATACTATATAACATTATTTTTTTTATAACGGATAACTACGTTATAAAAAAATATGATGAGTTTATTAATTTTAATTAATTTTAGCCTATAAGTGACGTTTGCAACCAGCAGAGAAAGGAAACAAAAGTAAAATACAGCTAAATAAATATCACCTATGGAAAAATACAGAAGGTATCTCCATAATTCAGTACCGGCATATCCCATGCGGTACATTTGAGACCAGCGTATTAGAGTTGCTTTAATTTAATTACTTCACCACATACCTGCGGTTTTATATATTTATTGCATTCGTAAATGTTATAGACGCAGAGGTGAGAAATAACCGCGCTTTAACTACAGAAAACAACAATCTAAATATAAACGGTGGGAAGCAATGGTAGAAATTCCTGTTCTGGGAAATATCATCATTAACTGTGGAATTTCTTATAGTTTTACAGAAATAGTTGGCTCATCTTTTTTTATACTTGAAGTTTGTAATACTTTTTTCACATATAAAAATTGGAATGACATTTGCAACACTTGCTTTTCACATTTAATTTTCTGCAAAAAAATGTTTCTGTTCACAATCGATTGTATTCGAATTTTCGATGTCTTTGTGTCAAATAGTTGCCATCACGTTACAAAAGGGGTCTTTTCAATCCCGACAATGACTTTCAAGATCGGTCAGGGTCGGCAACAAAGGCCAATTTTGATTTTTAACCTGCAACGATTGGAAAATGCGAAAAACAAAACAGCAGAACAGTTCGTTGTGTTGGGATAAAGCGATGGTAAATCCAAGTTAACTTCTTTGGTTCGACGTGCATACTCGCTCTTCCCAGAGATTTACGAGTAACACGTGTAAACCGTCTGGTTATATGTAACAGGCACGTAAACAGGTGTTCATGGTCAAAGAAGGCGAATTCCTAACTTGGTACGTAGATGATGCAAGAGAAATTACATCATTGAAGGCGATTTTTGCGCGAAGGAAATGGTGTGTGCGGAGGATAATTGGGAAGTGGTGAAGATGCCGAACGTTAATTACTCAATTTCCATTGCCGCAATGTGCGGATGCCTTGAATTCTATAGGCGCCTCAAGAATAGGACATTTTTGCGTTATTTGAGATGCAGGACATTTCAAGTAATTACATCGCGCGCTATCTCTTCGAGGACAGGTCTTCAGCAAACCTGCAACGTTGTGAAGGTCGCTTGAGCTATTCTAGGCAACAACAATTGTAAATCAAATGCCACCTTAAGCGATGTTATTTCAACAGCGTTAAGATGATTCTATTTTTCGATTGCCCCGGAGGTTATGGATAAACTATAAATAGTTTACGAGTTGTGAGGATTGAATTAATTAATTTTTACGTGAATATTCTTTCGATTGAACATCTTTTGAACATTCGCAGCTAATCAACTAAAATACTTATACTTACTACTCTAGAACAAAAAGCAAGCTTCTCTTCTTGGCTTCTCTTCAGAAAAACGTTCATAAAAATTCTTAATAGTAGGAATTGAAACAAAGAATAGCTAACAAAATAATTAATAGTACTTAGTAAACACTATATCTCAAAAATAGAGGACAAGTTGATAGAGGACAACAGGATAACTGCAGATTTTGTAATGATATCGTAGAGACTGCGGAGTACATACTCTGGTTACTCCGCACAAGAATAAAATATCTAGGCAGAACTGATATAGAGCCGGCTGAACTAATACACATTATTTTATATTGTATTTGTTTTTTTCACCATAAATATGACGCATTTAGTGAAACATAGCTTTTGTATCAAATGTTTTATCACAATTATTTGCCAATGATCTCAACTCAAACCATTATGCCGTTAATGGTTTTCAGTTGGGATTTTTTTCAATGTGAGTAGAAAACTGAATGACACATCCGCTTTTCAGCAACCACCTTTTTTTCCCTGTAACAATAAGATCCGGATAAATTTTTAATCGTGCGTTCGCGCGAGACAGAGCAAACCTTGAGGGCGTGGCCATACACACACGCAAACTCTCTCATAGCCCTGAAATATCAGCAGCAATGGGGAATTGCGCGAGTCCGATTGTCGTTTCTAGGATTTTTCAAACGAAATCTGACCTTGACACGCCCGCAATTAGTGCGGCAGAACAGTCAGGAAAGAACGGGGCGCTATAACCGACAGCCGACAACAGCGCATCCTGTTGTTGTAAATCAAGGACGATGCTCTCGCGTTATCGGCATTCCCAGCGCCGTCGCGATAATTGTCTGTCAATACATCCTCTTAAATAGCCGTTACCGATGATAAACTCGCCGGTAAATAGTCATAAATTAAGCGAATGAAAACACCTGTTAAAAGCGGGAATTGTGTTGAGCGCATTGTATAGTGAACGCTGGTGGGAAAAAATGGCCATAAAACGATACTTTTAATAGGTTAACAAATCACCAGGCACCAGTTAAACTATAAACTTAAATAGATATTAAATCGTAATGCCCCCCAGCATTTTCTTTGAGATTCATTTATGGGTTAATGACGTATGTTGCAGGAATGAATATAGTTCAGCTTGCAGTAGGCGATGTTGTAGGTGTGCTTGATATATGAGATTAGAACTTTGAACTATGAAGTGTGTACCGATAGTTTTACGTATATTGATTAACTAATTAAGTATTCATTATGGAAAATAATTTGTTATTTATGGGTGCACTATACGATACGATTTATGGGTCATCTTTTAGGTGGCCTGCAGAGATGTTGATATTAAAAAAAAATTTGGACACAAAGGATCCTTTCATTGAGATAGGAATAAGGCTGGTATCCGAAATCATATTGATCTGTTTCAAAAGTGCAAAACGTTATTTTATTTTCTCATATCGGAATTTTCGATTTCAGGTATGCGCCTGCATAATCCTGGAAATCGTGGGCCTGCCGATTCCTAAGCAGGAGCCCGATTCCGTAGACGACCTTCTCGCAGGGAAAGACTTCCTCCAAGTCCTGCTGGACCTACCGACCACCAAATCATCCTTGGACCCCACGTCGACCTCCGCAACGTCGCCGACATCCATAGAACTCGAAGACTACCAACCGGCCGTCGTGCGCGAGAGCAGGAGTACGAAGTCATCAACAGTGGTGTTCAGAAATCCCGAAGGCGCGACTCCCTCAAAAGAGGACGTCAGGAAGGTCGTTAATGTCAAAATTAGTTCCAAGGAATCCAGAGTGTATCTAAGGAAGAACAGGGTTCAAACGACGACCACTACAACCACCGAGGGGAGCGTTGCAGAAGACGAGGAAACGATGGAGGAATTGCCGATTTTGCAACGGGAAAGGGAGAGCATCGTTGCTGCAGCCAATAGACACGAATTTAACGTTGAGGAGATGGAACCTATAACGAGAGATGCGGAACCTGGATACACGGAGGAGTTACCTGCTAATGTCCAGGCGATTCCTGTCATCAAAAAGTTGTCTGATTTTGAGAAGACTTCAGAGTTACTGAAGGAATTATCGCAGGAGAAGCTAAAAGATAAACTGCAACCTTTTCATCACACTGTTATTTATCATAACAATAATAATAATAATAACAATAACAACAACAGGAGGGAGCCAACGATACCAAGGTCACTTTCTTACAGTGCCGTGGTCC
This sequence comes from Diorygopyx duplodentatus, assembly GCA_033557515.1. Taxonomy (NCBI): domain Eukaryota; kingdom Metazoa; phylum Arthropoda; class Insecta; order Coleoptera; family Scarabaeidae; genus Diorygopyx; species Diorygopyx duplodentatus. Next base: position 3,888 of record JAWQRJ010002042.1, on the reverse strand, counting down.
AAAATATTCAAAGTGATCGCTGGAAAAACGTGGATCCAACGCAGCCAACTTCAAGTGAAAAATTGCCAGTAGTTTATGGGCAACCAGAGCAAAATTACGAAGTCGACGAAGCCGTTAGTGTGCAGACTAACGGAAGGACGCACGGTGTGCAGCCCACGGTTCAAAACAACGAAAAACCGTCTTCGGCGAAATCGAAAAATGGCTACGTCATCGAAGGACGCAAAGAGAGGCGGTATAGGGTTGAGGAAAGGACACCAGACGGTTTTATAGTAGGTGAATTCGGTATAGTGAACCACGACGATGGACTGTTGAGAGGTGTTAGGTATACGGCCGATGAAACGATAAATCCTAAATTGATATACGACACGTTGATGAAGTTTTTATCGTTATAATTGCTTAGTTCCTTCTTTTATTAGTTCGGAATCCGGACTGGGGTTCCATACGAACAGTTCAGAATAGAGAATTTTCAAGGCATATGTGGAAAATTCTCTAAGCTCAACTTTTCTTACAGAACTGCATGTTTTTTTTTCTTTACGAGAATAACCGAAATAATGAACAGTGTAATAAACAAAGACTTTTATTGGTAAGTGATAACTGCAGCGCTTTGTATTTGCTCACTCAATTGTTTTACTGTTTTCCTCTAAAGGGAAAAAAGTAGTAATAATGTTGATTATTGTGTATTTTTGTATGTAATATTTAACGAGTACGATCTAGTGTAATTTCTTAGCCAATAGTTTTATAATTTTATTAATAAAAAACGATTTAAAACCCAATTCGCTTTAATACGACACCGATTTCCGGATTTCAACAAGACCTTCGATAGCTCAGTTGGTAGAGCGGTGGACTGTAGTTGGTTATACACGAAAATAGACATCCATAGGTCGCTGGTTCAAATCCGGCTCGAAGGATTTTTTTTTCAAAAAATTTTCAACGCAAAATTTCATAAAAATACTCAAACGCTCGTTACGCAATAGAGGAAAAACAAGAACGGGAAATTATGTGTCTACGCACCGATCTGGCGACCTTGGTATAAAAAGGAAGTGAAAAAATGACATTTCTACGAGAGGTCTCACGCGTTTGGCGAGTGATCTTAACTCTTATGGTGACCAGAGTGGCCCTGATCTAGAACTCCGCCTTAATTAATAAAAAAAATAGATCTCTGCACGAGAAAACAAGCGAATAGACAGAGAATGTACAACTTCTTTATTAAAGGTAATTTAAATTCAACTGCAGGCAACCAGTGTGGCAGCGTTGTGCATAATTGGTTGCATATACGCAAGCAATTAATAGTTTATGTAACTGTATACTTTTATTTTTAAAGAACAATTAGATATATAAAGAAATAAAGACGTGATAGCGGTTTTAAAATAAAAAAGTGTTATGCCTAGTTAATTATAGAAAATGTGTTTATCAATTTAAATATATTTCACAATTTAAATTTCAATAATAAACTCCATGAATTTAATAAAATAATGTGTGTTATAAGTCATATAAGGTACCAGTTATTGTTTCACAAGAAGTATCTTAATTGAATTGAGTTGTTTTCTTGGATATGTGAATGATGAAAGCATGGATATAAAAGCTCTCACGATTTATCCATTAATAAAAAAGCTTTGCGTATTAAATATAATTATTAATAAATGGTTGTAAAACATTTATTAAAGATTTTTTCAAATAAAAATTAGTTTTGTACTTTTGATTCCTGTTATCAATAATTGCAGATTTAAACTATATGGATCATTACTAGCTTTATGCCTTAGATTTACAATAATTACATATTAAGTCAAGCATTAAATTAATGTTTAATGTTTAATGTTAAATTATTAATGTTTTCTGTAAAATTGAAAGGCTAAGAAAAAGCAGTTTGATCTTACTAGTTTATCACTAAACCGACTTATTAAACTTATTAGATTATGACAAAAATAGGGGAAGAGGTGAAAAAGAAGAAAAAAATCTGAAAACAATATAACCAAACTAAACTGGGGCAACATAGCATACAATACAACCGACAAAGAGATCGAGTGAAAGTAATGATTGAAGCAGCTGGGAAAGACTTGGGGAAGAATGAAGTCTGTACCTATTGCGGTAGTAATGATAGAAGATTCTGGAACAAGGTTAAAGCTTTGGGGGCAGTAAGAAGAAAAGAAAAAGAAGAACATAAATGAATGGGGTATATATAGAAGAAAATATACAGATGGACGAACTCCAAGAAGCGATTAGAAGGATTAAAATCCAAAAAGCCTGCGGAGCAGACAACCTCGACCCAGAACTGACAAAAGAACTGGGAAAAAGTGGTAAAAGATGGTTAGAATGAAGATTGGGAATACAACTATAGCCCTGCTATATGCTGATAATATTGTTTTTGCTGGCTGGCAGTTAGTGAAGATATTGTGGTGAAGGAAATAAACAGAAGAAAGGCTACATATGGAGGTGAATGTGGATAAATATAAAAATATGATTATGAACCACAAAGATGGAAGGAATTGACAAACAATAATATGGAAAAACCAAAATAAAGAGAAAGTGTGGACAGGATAAGACGTGGAATAATAAGAAAAGAACTCAAGCAAGGATCGGTACTAGCAAAGATTAACAAAAGGAAAACAAACTGTTTCGGCCACCTAAATAGGATGGAACCAACAAGATTGCCGAGGTAAATCCTGGAAGCTAGAAGATACGGGAAAGAAGAAAGGCCAGACTTAGGAAGAAATGGTTAGAGCAGAGAGCAGAAATGGGAAAAGAGAGAAATACAACCTGGCGAGAGATGATGGAGAGAAGCAGGGACTGAAAATCATGGTAAGTGTGGGTAAATGGAGAGGAGGATACACCCGAAAAGGGTATAAGGGATTAAGCGAAGGAGAAGAAGAAACTATGCCTAAGCTTTGTTATACGATTTTATCAAGCAGTTTATTCGTCGCTTAGATCGTCCCTGGTGCCAACCATTTCAAAGTTATTTCAGAGTTATTTCAAAGTTACCTTATAAAAAGGTTGAGACCATAGATAGATAACGATAAGTTAATTCTTCACCTCGAATTTGGCTTTCGTCAAAACAACTCCACCATTGATCAAATCCATTGAATCATGGATATTATTGAGATTTCAATAATCCGGTGCCAGGAATCGATTGGGATATGTCTCGACTTATTCTTAAACGCGCTAATCTTCTACGCATATACCTATGTATTCCCCAGATCCGGAAGACGTCTTTAAGTTGCCGGCTGATATTTCCAGGATTTCAATAATTCGGTGCCAGGAATATATTGAGATATGTCTCGACTTTCACTAAAGTAAAAGGTATGTGTAAGAAAGCGTATAGAAAAACAGCGGAAGAGGACAGAACGGTGGAATCCGGAAGTAGGGGAAGAGGTGAAAAAGAAGAAGAGAATCTGAAATCAATATAACAAAATTAAACTGGAGCCACATAGAATACAATACAACCGACATAGAGATCGAGTGAAAGTAATGATTGAAGCAGCTGGGAAAGACTTGGGGAAGAATTAAGTCTGTATTGCGGTAGTAATGATGGAAGATTCTGGAACAAGGTTAAAGCTTTGGGGACAGTAAGAAGAAGAAAAGAAGAAGAAGAACTTATAGGAATGGGGTATATATAGAAGAAAATATACAGATGGACGAACTCCAAGAAGCGATTAGAAGGATTAAAATCCAAAAAGCCTGCGGAGCAGACAACTTCGACCCAGAACTGACAAAAGAACTGGGAGAAGGTGGTAAAAGATGGTTACAATGAAGATTGGGATTACAACTTCAGCCCTGCTATATGCTGATAATATCGTTTTTGCTGGCTGGCAGTTAGTGAACATATTGGTGAAGGAAATAAACAAAAGAAAGGCTACATATGGAGGTGAATGTGGATAAATATAAAAATATGAT
>JAWQRJ010002041.1:0-14315 GCA_033557515.1 Diorygopyx duplodentatus | reverse complement strand
ATCCTTTTCCAATTATTTAAGGTTTTTCGAGCTCGTGCGGCAAAAACGATCCTTTGACAATACATTCATTTGTTGTAAATTGGGTTGCCTACCAATTAGTTATCAATTTTGACGTTCATGTAACTTAGATTGGTTGATTTCATATTTAGGGTGTAAAATTAATGTAGGTATCATTTGGAAATCGAGTTATCAAGATATTTCATATGTTGAAATATCTTATTATTGATAACGTTGACAAGTCCTTACTGTGATCTAAAATAATTACGACAATGTTGATATTATGAATTAATTTATTATTCATGGCCAATACCTACAAATAATAAGTAGAACGTGCAGAATATTTAACGAAAAATATCCGAATTTGCCGTCGCTTAATAGAACAAAATTCAACAGGTTACAACCTAATTTTATAAGTCATGGGACATTTTGTAAAATTTTGAAAAAGTTATGGGAAAGCAACTGGAGCAATACGAAAAGCTAAACCAGTCACGAATGACGAGAACACTGCCACTATGGTTTTAGATTATTTTCATGCTAATCCAAACGCCCCACTTCGTGCTGCAGTAGCTGATTTGAAGATATCTCGTTGGTCAATGCAGAAGATTGTAAGGAAAAACGGATTTCATCCTTTTCACCAACCAATTTTCACCAACTGCAGCGATGCATCCCCAAGACGCTGGGCAAAGACGAGAATTGTGTGAGATGGTTCCAGTCTGTCTACAAGAGGAACCATGATTTTTTGAAAAAAATATTTGGGTGAACAAAGCGAAATTTTCTGGAAAGGGAATTTTTAATCGTCGAAATCTTCACTTTTGGGCAGACCAAAATCCTCATGTGACGCGATCGGAACGTTCAAAAGACATTTAGTTTCAACGTATTTTGTTTGTTGTACAACAACCAATTTCATTTACGACGCCATTTTAAATGGGGCAAGAATTTGGAAATCCTAAGAAGTGGTGGCAGACTTTTTAGAAACATTAACATTAAACGAACTACAATCGTGTTGGTACCAATTAGATGGACTGCACTGCTCATGTGACTCAAATTGATAAATGACTTCGAAGACAGATGGTTTCAAAGATTGGGTCCATGGAACTGGTCTGCAAGATCACCAGACCTCACTCCAATAGATTTTTATCTATGGGGTCACATCAAAAGCGCTGTGTATTCTACCCAGGTGAACCTGAGAAGAATTGGAAAATCGAGTTCGAGAAGCTTTTGATGCATTAGATCCAATTCAAATTTGAAATGCATCTGTCAATTAAGAATTCTGATTTGTTTGGAAAGAAATGGAGAACGATTTGAACATTTTGTTCTATTAAGCGGTGGCAAATTCGGATATTTTTCGTTAAATGTCCTGCACTTTTATTAAATGTTAAATGTTCTACTTATTATTGGCATTGGCCATGAATAATAAATAAATTCATAATATCAACATTGGTGTAATTATTAGTTGTCATTTTAGAACACAGTAAGGCCTTGTTAATGTTGTCAAGAAGTAAACATATGAAATATCTTGATAACTTGACTTTCAAATGATACCTGCATTGATTTTTCACCCTAAATATGAAATCAAGCAACCGAAGTTACATAAACGCCAAAATTCATAACTAGTTGGTAGGCTACCCAATTTACAACAAATGAATGTATTGTCAAAGGATCGCTTTTGCATCAAGGGCTCGAAAACCCTTAAATAGTCGGAAGAGGGTACATTTTAGGTACAGGTATACCTCGTTTTATTGCGCTTTGCAGATATTGCGCTAAAAATTTCTGCTTCGCCTCGTTTCATTGTGGTTCGCAGGTATTGCGCATTGAGATTATAGCACTTGTCAATTCTGTGCAGAAATATATTGTCACCCCGCATACCAGTTTTGAAACAGTGATATCTAAATACATATTTAAATTGTTTTGATATCAAATATTATTGATACCTGTGACTAGACAGGCACTGGAGGCACCTCTAGGTTGGCAATATGAACTTAAAATTAAGGGAATCTCCAATCATAAAAGGACAATAAATGCAGCTCTTGGTGTCATCATTAGGTTGTGTTGTGTCGAGGATGTTACATCGCTTAGAACCGTTTACATAAGAGTGAATTGTGAACTTCAGAAAGGATTAAAGGAAAAACAAATTAGTATGTAGTAAACGTTGTTGTAAGCTTTCGCGGCCAGTGTTCAATCTTCTTGGCTTTCCGGTGGTCGTTCCGTTGACGAACCAACCTAGCCAACAGTATCAGTTAGTTCTGAAGATGCCGTCTGCAATGAACGGCGAAACGTCAACGAAGAGTTTCTTCACCGACGCGAAGAGTTTCTTCCGTGGAGAACATAGCTGACTAAGTAATTGTAATTGCACGAGCATTGGAGCTAGAAGTAGAGTCTGAAGATATGGTTGATTTATTACAATCTCATGATGCACCCTTAACCTGATGAAGAATTGCTTTTTATGGACGAACAAAGAAGGACTTTTGCTGAGAAGGAATCTACTAATGACGTGCACATGAAATGACAACAAAACATTTAAAACCTTTTATAAATTTAGTTGATATAGTATCAGCAGGATTTGAAAAAAATTATGGAAACTTTGAACGAACATAAGTCTAATAATGAAAATTCCGTTTTTCAAAATGTTGCTAATTTTAGTTCCCTTCCTACCATGTTCAAATCCAAATTTTAAGACTTCTAGCTTTATCCGTTCCCCATGTATTTCTAATGGACGATCTATCACACACCTCATTAATCAGTAAAAGGAGTTAGGTGAGAGAATAGAATGAGGAGCAGTTTAAAATTAACAGCCGAAAACAAATTGTGTGCAATTTACTTTAGAGGTGTGAGAAAAAATCTCATATCGCGACCAATGCCGGGTTAATCAGTAATTTATAAAGGTGAACGATGCTTATTACTAAAACAAACGCAGAGAACAGGTAGCGACTAAAGCCTGTTTTACATTATACTTTTTCCATACTTTTTCCTGCTATACTAGTTTCTAAACTAGATTTCATACAAGTATTCGGCAATACTTCGCGCGTTTGTTATTCAAACGACAAACGTTCGGCGCATGCTCGTGAATTCACGGAAATGTGTAGTACCAACATGCAAGGCAAAATATATAATAGTCATATATATTGAGGTTAGGCAGCTGTAAATAAACAAGATTGTCGGTAAAATTGAGAAATCATGGATAATAATTTAAAACGGAGAAAATTGGAAAAAATATTAAAACTGGTGAGGTTGTACGAAATGTTTAACGATAGAAAGTCGAGAATATGGAGCCGTGATTGGTTATTGCGCCGTGATAATCTAAATTTGGGTGCCTGTGCATTCGTAACAAATGAACTTCTCGAAGAAGATATTACTTCTTATAAGAACTGGTTACGAATGGACAATAACTTATTTGAAAAATTGCACAATATAATTGAAAATACCATAAAAAAAGAAGATACACAGTTTAGACAATGCATCCCATCAAGACATAAATTAATGGTAACATTGAGGTATCTGGCAACGGGAGAATCTTTTACAAACCTTTCGTATAGTACAAGAATAGCAATTAGTACTATATCGGAATTTGTGCCCAAGGTGTTACGTGCTATTTACGAACAATTACAGAAAACGTACTTAAAGGTAATGTTTTAAAACTGGTCAATTCTGGCATAAATCCATTATGACATTATAATTCTAGTTTCCGTCAACTCCTGAAGAATGGGAAGTTATTTCAACATCCTTTTTTAACAACTGGAATGTCCCAAATACTATAGGAGCAATTGATGGGAAGCATATTGTTTTTAGAGCACCTAGGAGTTCAGGGTCACATTACTACAATTATAAAGGTAGCCACAGTATAGTGCTGCTAGCAATAGTTGATGCCAACTATAAGTTTATTTATATTGATGTTGGAACCAATGGCCGAGTCAGTGATGGGGGTAAATATAAATGTATATAATAACATTTGTTAATAATAAGCTAAATTATACTTGTAGGAGTATTTGATGGATGTGATTTTGAAGTTGCCTTGAATAGCAACACACTGAATTTACCGAGCGACAAACCACTGCCTGGAATGGTGCAGCCTCTTCCATATGTAATTTTGGCAGATGCAGCCTTTCCACTGCAAAGGCATATATTGAAACCGTTTCCATTCAAAAACATGACCAAGGAAGAACGTATATTTAATTATAGATTAAGTCGTGGCAGACGTGTTGTTGAAAATGTTTTTGGCATACTAGCAAACAGATTCCGCGTTCTTCTGCAACCAATCAATTTGAGTAGGGACAAAGTTGTACTTATAACGCAGGCCTGTTGTGTATTACATAATTTTATAAAATTGGAAACACCACCTGTTATAGCTAGTGAAGTAGATAGGGAAGATGACAACGGTCATATTCACAACGGATCATGGAGGGATCAAGGACAAAACCTTGCAAACGTTTCATTTAATAGGGGTCGGCCAAATAATGCTAATATAGGAATTAGAGAGGAATTTAAAAATTATTTTAATAATCATGGTGCTGTTCCATGGCAAAATGCTATGATTTAAAATTTGATATTTACGATATATGTTCAACAAGGTAAACCATACTTCAATAAAAATTTATTAATAAATATATGTTTATTTTTTATACAATTAGACCATGGCTAAAAATTACTGTGATAGGTTGTTGAAATTGTAAAAAAATTAGTTCTGCAAATTTGAAATTCACGAAGCTAAAGGAAATCCAGAAAAATTATGACAAAGGTTTAATAAAAAATAAAACAAGTAATAATTCTAATAAAATTTAATTCTAAACTTAAAATTTTAAAAAACACCTGTATACAAATAACACCTACAACTCCTCATCTTCATCTTGTAGTTCGTGGAGAAGCTTTATCACACCACGCTTAAATTCTTTTTGTGACTGAGGCTTCAATTGTACCAATTCGCTCCCTATATATTTACAGAAACTGTCAATAGATTCTGGGAGGCTCGGCTTGTCCTCGGTAATCGACTTTATAGCGTCGGCCACAACATCAGAGAGATTTCCCCTTTTTCTTTTTGTTCGACGAGGGGTGGCGTCGGCAGTTCCCGTCACGTTCCTGCCATAATTAGTGGACGATGAGCAGCCGGATACTGGTGATAAAACATCATCTGTATTTACGTTGTCTGCCCGCTCACCAAAGTTATCGTCCAACTGCAACTAAAAATTAACAGAGAATAGAAAGTTGCAAAACGGTCTTACGTTTATTAATTTCAAAATTACCATAACTTCCATATCTATCGTATTCTCAACCTGCTCGTGACTCGGACCTTCTTGTGATAAGACAGTGTCGTTACTGCCTGTACCACTTGAAAGATTTGAAGCTGCCTTGTCTTTCTTACAATAAGGAAGAAGAAACTGAAGCGATTCAAATAGCCACCAGCTGGGTTTAATCATTTCTTCGGTGCCAGCTCCACTCGGCATAATTTTTTTTGACTGTCTCAGCGCCTCTTGAAATTGGGTCCGAATGTTATTGATTTTTTTTAAAATCTCGTCCACACTAAAAACGATTTTATGCTGGACCTCTAGTTCCTGCTTTATTGCATCCAGGGCTTTCTGCCGAAGAGGTTTATTATGGTATGTAGGGCAGGTAGTCTGAAATGTGGATATTTTTTAATACAATTAATTTCCTACTTGTTGAAAATTCTTACCTTGTATAAAACAGGTTGTAACTCATATAAAACAACTAAAGTTTTTGTGATTTGATGACTCCACTTTTTTGCCATTTTTTGTATGGGTATAAACGAACAAAATAAAAAAACAATTTGTAAGCTTAGTAGACAATCGGCCACTCACTGAACATGCTTGTTTTTAGAGGTTATATGTGTAAAACAGCTGATATAAATTACAGTTGGTAGCTCTGAAAACCGCGCTAGTGCGCAGGTCAAGTATGAAAACTTGGCTCAAAAATAGGTCCGGACCTAGTTTGTAAACTAGTGTCTAGTACGAAAACTTGGATCTATTTTGCCGATTCACATTATCCAAGTAGAACTAGTACTGAATCTAGTCAAAGTTTCTAGATGAAATAAAGTATAATGTAAAACAGGCTTAACAGTTTGGCATCCTCCTCTTCTAAAAAGTTTAAAGAAATTAACTTCCACATCTGTAATAGTATTGATACTAAATCAAAATACGTGTGTCAATGGTATGTTTGATCACAATGATACTGTGTTAATAACATTCGTTTAATGTTATCAACAATTCGAAGTGATATTTTGTACTATTGTCAATAAATACAATGACTTGTTGACAATGACTCAGACGTGCGCCGGATTCCGCGGGATTGACGCGTCCGTTACCGAGTTACGCCTGTTACCATCGTGTTCCCATTCCCGAGTCGTGGTGGTCGCTCGGCTGTGTCAAACTTAAGAGCTATTTAGCAATAACGTGAGACCACTAAAAATAAACAAACTAAAAAGTAAATCACTAAAGATATCGAAACACGTTCCTTATCATTGCGGCGAGAAAACTATATCCTGCCATTTGATTTTTCCGAGAAAAAAATGTTATCTTTGCAAACAATGTGTCGCATTGTTTTGCAAAGTTGTACAGATTTCTTGAAACGGGCACTGAATTAAGAAGTTTTAAAATTGTGATTCAAAATTCTGACTTCGTAATCAAATTATTACAAAGCAGAAGGCTATTTCTTCACAATACATAGATTTTTTTCAGCGCAACCTTAAAGTAAAAGTAAGAGAAAGTTTCAGTCTCTCTCTCTTCTCTATGTATTTTCATATATAAAGATGTCTCATTTCTTCAAGACACTATGCAACTTCAGATTTTTAATGGGAACACCCTGTATATTATTACATTTTTGGGTCCCTTATGGAATTTATAGTCTATTTTATTAAACATGTATATGTCCTAGGTCGCACCATTTAGCCGTTATTCCTAAAATAGATCGGTGGGTTAGGAGAGAGAATGTCATGTGAGTGATCACACCCACTCATTTCAATTTTGTTGAATTTACCAAATTTTGGTAATTTTTTTCTCGATTTGTGGAGTTCATCTTTGCCAGTATCGAATTTATTGTTTTCTTTTCAATTGTGTTGAATTTATCAAATTCTATAAATTGAAATTATCATTTTATAAAATTTGGTTATTTTCATGTTTTTTCTCATTTTGTTGAATTTGTCAATTTTAGAGCGTTTTCAATTTTATAAGCTTTATTGAATTTTTCGAGTTTTAAGGCTTTTAATTTTGTTGAATTTGTTGATTTTACTTCTTTCATCAGTTTAGTCGAATTTATTGTTTTTTTCGCGTTTTTTTCTGCTTTTCTTAAATTTGTACAAATTCAAGAAAACATTTTGTGAAATTGCAAACATCTTCTGAAATTTTCCACCTTTACAAAATTCGTCCATTTTTTTTCATTTTCTTAAATTTGTTGATTTTACATTTTAAGATTGTGTGAAATTTGTCGAATGTCTGTCTCATTTTACTATTTTTCTCGACTTGGCAGATTTTGTTAAATTTGGCGATTTTACGGTATCTTCCATACTGTCAAATTTCTTGCTCTTTCGTCGAATTTTTTTATCAATTTTATTAACATATATTTGTCCAAAGTCGCACCGTTTAGAGAAGGTCGGGGGGTTAAGTGAGAGAAAGTCGTGTGAGTGAGCTACACCAGTTGATTTATTTTTTTATTTATTTTTTAAATAAGAATATAAATAAAATTATACACTCGGAACTGAACCGAAAACCGAAAAAAAAAACGGAATTTTTGGCGGAACGAAAACCGGAACTGAACCGGTATATTTTTTTTTTAGTTGAACCGGAACGAAAAATATTACGGTTCTGGTTTTCACCGAATGTGAATTGATTACGTGTTGTTTGTTGAAACTATTTAAATGTAACATTAAAAAATCGTACTCACCGGAACCCTGTACGTGATGCAAGCAATTCTCGGCGCCTTCACATTGAAATCTCCGCACAGCCGAACGCTGTTCACGTAACATTCCTCTTTCCCCTTGAAACTCTTCACAACGTACTTCGATTCGTCGCCGCAATAGAAACAGTAAAGCGGTTCTCCGTCGGACAGTTTCCTTCCGACGTACGGCAGACCGTCCGTGTCGATGTAATCGATCAAGTTTTCCTTGGACGGATCCCTGCAGAAATACGAACTGGGCTCGTCGAGTTCGCAAAATTGCGACTTGTATATCGACCCGTGCGCGAAACCCCTGTCTTCCGAGCACCTGTTGATCACTATCGCGTCTTCCATATCGTAACCCTGCGACAAAGTGAACCGTGAGGGCGGAAAACTTGTTTCGCACAAACGAAACGTACCGTATAACTGATAACCGCTACTATGGCGTTTGTTCCCATGGAGAAATCGTCCAGACCGATTTTTTTGTAGTGGTGAGGTCTGAAGAGTGCGGCGGTCGGAGTTTGCAGCCTGTACAGTTTCGTTTCCGCTTGCAAGTCGTAGTTGTGACACGGCGTGCCCATCGTTTGTTTGCCCATCTGACATTGGTACATATTTCTGGGCGATTGGTTGCAATCGGGCATCGGAATCAGCTGCGCCAAATTGGATAGGAACGAAGTTTTCGAGAGTTCCATGTGGGTGGTGACGCCTACGAAAGTATTCGTTCAGTTATTCGATAACTAATTTTGATAACAAATACTAATCAATCGATTTTGAACGTACCTTTATGATATTCCTGTGGCTTTATGCACACCTCCAAATAAACCTGCTCGAATGTTCCGATAAGTTCAATTTTATTCGCCGTCAAATTCCTTAACGGTCTCATCATTCTCGCGGCGCCCGTAAACAAGAACAGCCCGGGATATTGCGAGCGAACCTTCTTAATCGGTACCAGTACGATTTCCATAGTTGACGGTACTTCCTCGCCCAGTATCTTCAACATTCGTAAATTCTCCACCAAACTATCGATGCATTTCCGCGAAACGTAACCTAAAAGCCTTCCGTCCAACATCGTCGGGTAGGAATCGGATATCTCCACGGTCTGCAGCATTTCGACATCGTGCAAGGGAACCATGCCGTACTCCAACAGGATTTTGGGGATGTTTTTTAGGAGGTTGCGGTCCGGAACGTCCGTTATGACGCAGTCCAAGGCCAGGTGGTTCAGCAGCCCGCACGGGGGCCCGTCGGGGGTGTGCACCGGGCAGATGAAGCCCCACGCGTCCGGAAGCAATTGCCTCGCCTCGGTCGTGCGCATCTCCAAGAAAAAGGAGCCTCGGTGGACCGCGCGGAAATGCGACATGTACCGCATGCGGTTAATGTTTTCCGGGACGATCGTCAGCCCCGCGAACTGCATCAGTTCTATCTCTTTACTGACCAGATTACCGGTGGCCAGGAACATTTCTAAGAACCCGCCGAACCTCGCCGACGAGGCCTGATTAATTCTCACGATGGTATTCATTTCGGTCGGGCTCAGAGTGAAGTTGACGTTTTCTTTCGCTTTTTTCAGTATTTGGAACTTTAAGTTGCGCAACCAGACGAGAATCCGCTCTTTTAGCACTTGTAGGTACAAATGACCGCCGAGCAAAACTTCTTGCATCATCACCGCGTCGTTATTCTCGATTTTGCATTTGTCCCGAGCGAAGGAGAACAGTTTTTTCGTCATGAACACTAGAGTGTCGAATTTTTGTTTCGGCTCGTCTAAGTGCACGATAATGCTTATTTTGATTATGTAATCCGTTACTTGTTCGTCGGTGTACCATGGGGGGCAGTCGCGTAGGCCGACTCTAAATAATTTCCCGATGAAAACTTTGCAGTCGGATTGCGTGTGGTAACCTTCTTCGTGGACCGAGCGTAACATGTTTTGCACGCATCTGTCGATTTAGAAAATTTGTTGTAGTTTTAGCGTACGGTTTATTTGGAAAAAATTATTTTGAGTTTTTATTTTATTTAATAGTTTTAATTCCAATAATACATATTTTAATTATAAAAAATCGATTCGAAGTGAAATTAAAATCATATTAGTCGATTTATATTCTATGTCCGACATTTCCAATGACCAATCCTGTGGTTTTTTCAATCTGATTTTTACAAAATCAACGTTTTTCTTTTAAACAAACACTTACTCTATATAATACAGATCTTCCTCGTATCCCTCTACCAATTTCGTATAAATATAATGGTCAGCGTAGTTCACCAAAGCCTTCAACAGGAGCACAATCGGAATGAAATACGGTTTCCTGTGCAAGGCGAATTTTAGTTTCGCAGTGCCGTCTGTTACAAAATGTAGAATGTTCGTCTGAAATACAAGTTGCAAGAGTTTCGAAATCGAAAACTTAAAAGTAAAGTTGGAAAAGCTCTCACCAAACTCGTTTGGTCCAGTTTAACGCATCGCATCATCACGCCCACGTCCGAAAACAGCGTCCCCTTCGACTTCCACCCCGGCCTGCGTACCGCGATCGGGTAATTGCTTCTCGTCATCAGAAGCATCCTGACGAGACGTTCCAGGCCTTTTATGACGAAGTAGCCGCCCCACTCTTCTTCGTGCTCGCCGCGGCCGACCAGCTCTTTCGGACACATGTTTTGCAAGTGACATCTGTTCGACTGCACACATAAAGTTTTTATTCCCCTTATATACCTAATTTCAACGGTTCTCTCGACTTTTATTATTATTCTTGTTGTTAAGAAAATGAATTCACCCAATTTCTAGAAGCTCAAACATTTTCTGTAAGTTTTAAATATGTAACTGACAATCACACTAACAAACGCTTTTTTCGAACACAAAGATATTCGTATAAAAATGAAAAGGAGAGGTGAAAGATCGATTATTAATTATGTACTAATAGAGACGGAAAAAAAAGGTACTAATAATGTATAGGACTAGAAATATAACGTAGAGGACTAGAAATAGGAATACAAAAATCAAAGAGAAATCGAACAGCAATAAAAATGACAACACCTTAAAACCTAAAAAAAAGTATCTATTATAATGTTCAAATTATTAAATATAGAAGTATAACAGTAACAGTATTAGATACGGCGTTATCTTCCAGTATCGCTTACAGCTGACACATTGCTTGTTTAATTGAAAACGAAGTCTATTCTTTTCATTTCAAATTTTCCTAAATTTGCTGCTGCTCTTAATCGAAAATCGTTTCTTGGAACAGCAATATTTTGATACACTATGTGCAATAAATGGGAGACTTCTCATAAATCGTCGAATTCCGAAACTCGTATTTTACCTTCAGCATTATCGGGATGTCTCCCAAGTCCTGATCCAACGGCGGTTGCGCCCTCCCGTTCACCGACCACCCGATCTTCAACCTGAACCTCCCCTTGTAGGTGGCCCCCCTCTGCCTGCACTCCGACGGGTACACGTTGGGGTTTCTGGCGCCGACCGTGCCGGCCGCGACCGTCGGCTGCGAAATCCTGGCGTCCGTCGCGCTCAGGCTGACCCTGTCTTTGTTCGGCAGCTCGAAATCGACCGACAGGTCTCCGAGGGCGTCCTCGAGGCCCCCGTCGACCATGTAATCGAAACTGACCGTGTGCGGTCGACCCAGACTCTGCAAGAGCTATAACAAGGCGATTGTTCGAGGTTAGAAGTCGGTTGGTAACCTCAAAAACGCACGTGTTCCGACTTACGTCGTTCTGCTTCTTGGCCGGCCTGCCGTAATTCGGCGATGTGAGGTGTCTTAGGGAGTCCTCCATTGTAAAAAGTAATTAAAACCGGACGAAGGACAACGATTTGTAAAGTTTGTTTATTTGAAAAGACATTTTATAGAATGTTTAGTTGGGATTATTGCCGAGAGAGGCGCTAGTTTCGTTGCAGCTGTCAAATATTATTAAATACAACGTGAAGTTAGACGCATAATATAACAGTAATTGTGCCACAATTTATCGAAAATTATTTATATTGTAGATGTGGAAAAAATGAATATAGTGTTGTGAATAAAGTTTGTAGAAATGAAGGGAGGATACCAATCTTATAAAGGCGATAAAGTTCTTATTTTACCTGCTCCTTAATGTCAGATGAGCTACCTGCATTACCGGCCGTTGAACATCTGACGTTTGCGTGTTTAAGAGGGGGACTTGGTACATGATGAAAAATAGATGGCAGCACAATAGAAATGAAGGGTATACTTTAATGATATAATATCACGCTTTAAATAAATAATATTTAAGATTTTGATGAATTAATAGTATATTCTGTTGCAGACTATACTTTTTCTACGACTACGAGCAAAATAAAAACATAATAAGTCACAACACGTTAAATATTCATATTGCCCGGTTGACGCGCAAATGTCAGATTTGACAATTAATCGCTTGGGCCGGTCAGAGCACTCTAACTCGTGAATAGGATTTTTATTTGATATCAACATAGTTAACGGGTGGTGTATTTATGGTTTCCGACTATACAATATTATGCATTTGAATTGGAAGTAAATTGACGAAATGGTTTATGTAGATAATATTTATTAATAATTCTTTAGTTTGAGTATTTGACATTACTACTTCATTCTACTTCCGAGAGATGGCGCCAGTGGTGGCCATTCCATAACAAGTTGAAGAATATATTATTCAACTTGTTATGGAATGGAACCATTCTATGTTCGAAAATTGTATAAGAATGATATCATTCTGATGTAGCCGTAGAAAAAATGTATTATGAATGAATTAAGGGAGGGTATAAGCCAAAATGTATGGTGTAAAACGTTGTAATAACCAAAATATTTACGATTGAAAACGCAACAATTTGAAAAGTATAAAATTGATTTTCAAAAAATTAAGGTACAATTTGTTGTACTAAATATTTAGTAAGTCTTTTATCATTCTGAGCTGAGAAAAGTGTGGCTGTTTATTAATAGATGGCGCTGGCAACGTTATCGAGAAGATGCAGTTAATTTTTCTTTATTTTTATTCAATAATAAACACTTATGGTTTAATTATAATTATATTTATTTAAAATTTAGTCATATTAAATATTATTAATTTTTAATTTGGTTCAGCAATTAATGTCATTTGTCAAATGTCACAGAACACCACACATCTCAGAATTCATTTATTTTGGGATCAGAACAACTTTCAGTTAGCATGTCTCGAAAATATTAGGTAGATCAGAAAGTAATCGTGAAACATTGATCCAACTGTTCCTTCTAAAACAGATTAGACAAAACAGAGGAGGCAGATGGTAGAATTATTCAATTATAACTTTGTGAATACATAAAATATAATAAATAAAAAATAAATTGACAAAAAAATTATGTTTTCTTTTAAATTTATTCTCCTCATCTAAATGACATCAAACTTTTCAGAAAAGTAAATCATACAGAACAACATATTTCAAAATAATTTTTTTTGTTTATAAATTAAAAAATATTTTTTTTATAGATTTTTTCAATTTTTTTAATGTTTTTGAATTTCTTCCAAAATGTATGGGGGATTGATGCATTAAAAAAATTTCTTCAAATTCCCTCGGACTATTTCTGGTGATAGATACGTTTTTTTTTTCAGTTTTTTGAACTATAAATTCATTTTTTAGCTGTGTGTTTCTGAATTTGTTCCAAAATGTGCGGCGGATCGATGCATTTCAAATTTTTCTTCAAATTCCCTCGGATTATTTCTGGTGATATACATTGTTCACGAAATGGTACCAACTTTGGAAGCATTTCCAAACTTCACACATCTTCATTTCGTGAAATTTCCTCAACAAAAATTGGTATTGTATCGTTTACGTAGACAATTAAAAAGCAAGTGCGTCTTTTACAAATATTCAACTGTCCTTGAATCTGGAAACAAAATAATTGAAAGCTCATATTGCAAATAAATTATTGACAACTACCAATTACCAATTACTATCAATTACCTGATAATAATATTTGTGTTTATTTTTCAAATGTAAGTAGCCATCTTTTATGGTTAAAAAACTTTAGCTTTTTAACAACTTGATCAATTCATGTAGTGTTAAATTCTTTGTCCGATGCATATATACATTTGACCTCAACCAAAGAGTCCTCACCAATAAGTCCTAAACAGAAACAAAATGAATTGACACAAAAAGACACAAATGACAAACATGACACAAAAGTAAGGTAGGCACATTTACCGTCAGGCGATGCTCCTAAGAATCCGAACGTTTCGTCTACCCAAAGTCTTGACTTATCAACTTTAACTTTGGACTGGTCCTCAAATTTGGTAATGGCCACAATTTCTTTACTTGTGCCATATGCCATTGCATCGGAACAGAATGTAGACATTTGCAAGCAAGATTTGACAAGGAAGTGACATGGAGTATGAGGTCTACGGTTAATCACAGCTCCAAAAAGGGAAGCTGTCAAACGATGCCGCCTTTCATTTTCAAAAGTTTCGTTCCCAAATTGTCCAAC
>JAWQRJ010002040.1:0-14316 GCA_033557515.1 Diorygopyx duplodentatus | reverse complement strand
GGAGATCAACGAGCCGTTAGCCAATCAGATTAGAGAATTCAAATTCAGTCTTCAATCTGATTGACTAACGGCTCGTTGATCTCCGATTAACTTTACGGAGATGTTTTGTGCAACCGGACATAAGACTGCTAATCATTATTAGTGTTCTTGGGGATAGCGCTGTTGTTGTTACTTGTTTGTAGCTTATTTGTTTTATTTTGCTTATCCAATTTTTCCAATATTCTTTGTAATGTCTGATGTATTGTTTTGGAATATTTTTATCAATAGGTCATATTGTCCTGGCTTACAGCTCGGGTACAATTTTTTGGGTACCGATTTAATATATTTGTTAGTATTTTGTACTCATAGGGACTTTCTACATTAACTTTAAAGCCTCCACTGTTCATTAAAGTGACTTCCTCTAAAGCCACAAAATTTTCCAATCCTTCTCGATATACACTTAAACTATATCTGCCTTCATTCATTATCTTAATTTTAGCGAATATATTGCAGAGAACATGAACCAAACTGCTGGTTTGAGTACGCAAGTACGCAGTGTACTTATTGTAACTTATAACATACAATATCATGTTTAGTTTTTAAATAAATTATAGGCTATAAAGCAATTTTGATATTTCTATTAATCGTTATTTGTAAAAAAATGATGTAAAATACTGTTTCCACCTAATCGCTCTCCTCAATACAACTACAGGTTTTTCTGTATATTGCCGTATGCACTCCTAATTATTTAGAAATACTTTTATATTGGCTAATACTTACACAATGCATTTGTGAATTGGACGGAACCATAAACACATCTATATCTAGAAGATACCAGAAATACAGTTACGTTGGTGCCCCCATGGAAAGGAAATCGAAGCACATATTCTCGACATTATCATTCGTTTATTATTTATCGAGATGGCTTGGACTATCACCGTATTACTTTGATAAAAAGACGAAAAGAATTAAGAAGTCCGCTGTGTTTTACAACATCTGCTTTGCGCCATTTCAAGTGGCGATTTTTGTGTTATCGACTTATTACCTCACGGCTTTTACAGCTGCTGTAAAGAGCGTATCTGAATTCGTTTATTTGGCAATGGGTTTGTATTGCGTATGCATCATAGTCCAGTCAGTGTTTATAACATTCGGCCATTTCTATACAAGGCGACGATTTATTGATCTACTAAACAAAATGGAACACGACAGAAGACGTTTGGTTAAACTTGGCATCGCAGTGAGATACAGAAGACTTCAAATTACTTACGGGACATTCGTTGTTGTAATGTGCGTACTCTTCGTCGCGGAATTTGGGATTTCATTGCAATCGCGAATGAAGTTGTCAATAGGCACTCTTTCACCAGCTATCATTTCGCTATCCACCGCCATCCCTACAGTTGCTTTAGTACAAGCAACAGTTGGAGTAGCAATCTATGCCACTTTTATCGAGGCCATAAACAACCATCTAACATATCTGGCTGAGGTGAATCTTCAAAAACAAATTGCTCTAAAAAAGGTGTTAAAGTTATACGTTGACATACGAAAGAACGTAATCGACTACAATACATTTGCATGCAAGTACTTTGTTATTAATACGGCTGCAAATTTTGTTATAATCGTGATAGAAATGTTCACAGCCATAAACGGATTTACAATAGTCGCTCTTTTATTTCTCATGATAGCACACTTCGGTACTCTGTTTTGTTTTGGAATTTATGAATATTGCAAAAAAACCGTAAGTAGGTACACACTGCTTAATTAAAATTTGTAGTAGTGCCGAAACTATCTTCTAGTTTATGCGGACAACTAAAGTAATCCTCCTACTATTCGCATACATAAACCACAGGCATATAAGAAAGGAGGTATGATTATAGTAAACACGTTCATTAGTAAGCCCTTCAATGTTTTTTTCTTTATAGATCAATGGATTTACACTAGAAATGGGACATCGTGGATTGGAACTAACAGCTGCCGGTCTATTTAAAATAGATTTCAGTATGATCACGGCGGTAAGTTGGACATTTTAGGGTTATTGGGAATGTGCATGCAAGTATGAAACTTTACAGATGGGCGGGGCAGTCACCACATATACTATGCTGCTACTTCAGTTTGATTTTAACGTCAATCTACACGATATATTCAGAAATAGTACATTATAATTGTTATCAGATCATAAATAAAAATACTCACCTTAGTCAACTGCCTAGGAGCCTCCAAACAATTCTTTCAAAATTCCACATCTCTGGTAGTCAACATTAAAGGATAAGAGTTAGAAACTTGCAAAAAAGATCTATCAAACCAGCTGTCAAGCTGGTGAACCTTCTAAATTATATTGTTAGAACGCACCCCCTTTACATGCCATTAAATTCAGTGGCGTATCCAGGAGAGGAGGGCAGTTGCCCCGCTTCCATGATGGAAAAAATTAACAAAGAGCAAAGAATATAAATAATCTGATCATTTTTAAAGAAAACATAAGAACTAGAACCTGATATTTCTCATAATATGATTATAATATGCCGTTTTCTTCTGCCTACCTGACCATTTCATTTGCTTAATATTTCAAAACCATTGACTCCGGAAATAGTAGAAACCTGCAAGAATTGCCGTCCTCTGGAGTACCGTGTCTTCACCGAAGCCGCGCGAAACGTTTCCAGAGCCGAGGAGGCGGACCGCTGAGAGAAAACTCGTTAATATCTGATCCCCGAGAACCGAAGAAAGAACGAGAGTTATTCTATTTTTGTGAATTATTGAATATTTGTAAATAATTAAATAAGAGTGCAAAGTTTGTTTCTGCATGCCTGCTATCCACTTTATTATAACGAACGGGTATTAGATTTTTTTTTGGTAAGTATTTATTACTTGCTTTTGTTTAACTTGGCTTGGAAGAGCCAAGTTAAATAAAAGCCTCTCTTCGAGGGAATGGCCAACGAAATCGAAGAAGATTTTTTAGGCTTTGTAGAGCTTGAAGGACTTAATGCCCTTAGCATTTCCAAAGCCATTCAAGATTTTGTGACAAACTTAAACCTAGACCCTGATAAGTGTGTGGGGTTAGGCTTCGGCTGTGTTCCACCATGTCTGGAAAGAAGGATCTCGAGGGAAAAGTACAAAAAATCCTTCTACTTTGAGTGCTCCTCGCACAAGCGTAACCTTGTGGTGAACGACTTAAACGTCATCTCAAACGACTCAAACTTTCCTTTCTTTTATCTAATAAAATTAGTTAAAAGAAAGGAACCAACTCATATGTTTCTTCAAGTGTACAATTAGTTGTCTACTTTAATACGATAATGTCATATTTGAATCATGTCAAAGAAAGACGTTAATGTCACATTCAGATTGATTAATAGTACGTGATTACAACCCGTGAAAAAAAGAAAATGGCAAAAGACAAAAGCAAAAAGTTAAGCTCGACTAAGACCAAGAAATCAGACCAAAAGGTGGCTTCACCCCCCGAAGAGGTTGTTCCAGAATCGGAACTAGTTCCCCCACCTAATTCGATAATAATAGAAGCCGTGTTATACGAACAAATAGTACGTGGGGAAGAAAGTAGTATCAGAAAAAGTTTTAGCTTTAAGATTTTTTTCAGAAAACTTCTTTATCCTTTATCTGGTCTAACAATAAAGTTCGAATTTGAAGGGGTCACAGTGTATGAGTCTCCTAAAGCACCGGTATTGAATTTCGATAGCTTAGAGACTGATTTCGACTTTTCAATAAACTGCGATCTCGGTAATCCTAAAGATAGGGAAAGGTTCACTTCTTCGCCTTTAATAGGTAACCGTTCTTCTTCTTTATGAATTGAAGGATAAGTAATAACTATATATATATTCTATTTTAGTTACTGTAACTGAAACCGAGCGGATTGTCGACATGACGGAAGTTGAAATTTTAACACCCCCGCAAACTGGTGCCGGAGCAGAAACTGAAGGAGCAACAAGTACCGAAGTAACAAGAAAGGGGTCCACGCCATCGAAAACAAAAAAATCCAAAAGTGATACGTCAGATAAGAAGAGCAAGAAAGGCGAGAAGGGCAAAAAAAGCGAAAAGGGTAAAAAAGGCGAGAAGGACAAGAAAGGTAAAAAAGGATCCAAAAAAAGTTCTGGAAAAGGAAGCAAAGGTACTACTGATCCTTACAATTTCTTGATCGCAACTTAATTTTTTTGCATTTTTTTAAAGCATCATCCAGTCAAGTTCGTTCAACGTCCACTTTACCACAAAAGCCAACTGGGCCGATAATACTGGGCATGGCAAAGTTAGATCTACTCCCACTATTTCTGGGATATTCATTTTTCAGCGAGTCTTTGCATATTGAACATGTTCCTCCGAGTTTCGACGAAACCGCAACTGCACTACAAAATTTGATGAAAGTCAAAGTTAACGTATCATTGAGCGGCCCTGAAATTCCAGCGGACACAACCACAATCCTATCTGTAACCGTAGAATCGATTTATAACATACCGACTATGGTTGTATCGGATTTTCAGTACGAGCTGGTTTGCTTGCTACCCGGTGAAGCAGCTGTATGATTTTCTTACTTCTTTGTTGCTTATTTCGTTGAGTAAGAAAGTATTGCCGTTTATTATCTAGAAACACCAGCGTGTCTGCAAATATTTACCTTATAAAAGCATAATTGAACAGTTCGAAACTTATTTTAGAATATTTTCAATGATGTTGAAAATAACTGTTTACTATACTCCCTTACTCAATGAGTTTTGTTTGTTAAATATTACGATAAGTCTTTAATTGTACTTTGTAGAAATTGGAACCTATGGTGTTTAATAGAGGGAGAGTGGTTAACGAAAATCAGAAGTTTAAATATAAGTTGTGGCCTAGGATTGTTGAAGACCAAATTCCAGTTCCAAGTACATACAGGTCCGTGTTTTTAATAATTTGTCACAATTTCGTTTCTTCATAAAATCTTAGTAATTAATAATTGGTCAACAGAATTCCTGATGAGCTGACCGATGTTAAAAACCTTGTGGGCATTGCCTTAGACCCAGTGGTTTGGGGCACATCAGCGAGAATCGAATGGAACATAATAAAAAGGCTGTTCCTCAACTTGGATCAGTTGACAAATTTCCATCGTCAAGTCGGAAAGTACAGAAAAATCCCGATTGAAATATACATAACACCCCTCAGAGTAAACAAATCAAAGTATTCAATTTTGTTTGTTATGGATGTATTTTTTCTAGGAACAAGCTCAACATCCAGAAGAAGACACTCCCAAAAAGAAGGCGTCGCCTACTAAAGGCGCCAAAAAAGGAAAAGGAAACAAAGGCAAGGCTTCGAACAAAAGTCCATCTCAAAGCCCTGAAATTTCCGCGAAAGGTTTTGATGCCACAGTTGATTATTTGCACGTAACAGCTTTGGTTGATGTCGGTTATTTACTTTATCCTGGTGTCACCAAGTGTAGAGTCGCCTGCCCTTTGAGGACTTACCAAGAAGTTGAAGTCCAGGAAGAAGCCGGCTTGGAAGATTCCCATTTCAGACCTAGACCACCTCCTCCGCCGCCTATAGAAACTTTAGCTGGTGCCAAACCCGACAAGAAAAGCAAAGGCAAAGGTGGGAAAGCGGAAAGCAAAGCAAGCAAGGCGAGCAAATCAGGCAAGTCGAGCAAGTCAGGCAAATCGAGCAAGTCCAGTAAAGGCAAGAAAGGGAAAGGTGATAAAAAAGATAAAACAGCTGGTGTTGAAGGTAAGGATTTGGCAGAGTTTTTACCACCGCCCGCTCCTCCACCCCCTCCCCCAAGCAAGCAAGTGCTAAACGACGAGGGACAACCAACTTTTATCATTTTGGAATTTGAACTCTTTCGTCCTTTGGCCCAGCGAAGGGAACTTGAGAATCTGGACGAGGAAATGAATAAGTTCCTTCCGAGGAGACCCGAACTTCCCAAAAAGTTCGTCTCGCCGAAAGTTGCCGAAGAGATTTACAGGGAAACCATACGTACGCTGCTCACCGACATGAATTTGCAGTACAAAAGCTATCTTGAGGAGAAGAAGGGCTGCAGGTGCGACTTGGATTCGTTTCAAGCGTATCTGCTGCAACTTGGTGCGTACCAGACGTATTTGTCGACGATCATAAGAAGCCTGTCGATGATGGTGCCCCAAAAGTACAGTTACAAGAAAGGCATATTCAAATCTGCCGACGACTATCAGAAATTCATATCGAACATATACGTTGACATCGTACATGAGATGAATAGAGTCATCAACGAGAATCATATTTGTTACGCGAGCTCAGAAGAATATAGGCATTGTGTAAAAAACGACAAAAAGCTACTGTACGCGAAAGAGGCCATGGAGTTGGGGGAAAAAGCGTGCGCAGAAAGATACTTCCTAGAGGTAGGGACAACGTTAGGTTTGTTTCATAAAGCTTCAAATCATAAGCTTCCTCACATGAACATTTTGATGTTTCTTCTAAAGCCACACAATTCTCCAATCCTGTACTTAAACTATATCTGCCTTCACTCATTAACTTAATTTTAGAGAATATGTTGCAGAGAAGATGAACCAAACTGCTGGTTTGACTACGCTGTGTACCTATTGGAGATCAACCAACTCCTAAGAGCAACTGAGTGCGTAACAGAAGTCGTTCAATTGAACTCTATCCACAAATATGGGTAATGTCCCCTTAAAAAATACCCATAAAGATTCCTCATTTCTTTCCATCTTCAAAGCTTGATGATGTACGGGCTCATGCTGTCAGATAAAAACAAACTGATGGAAAGCGAAACCTGTCTCCTGCGCATGATGTTCCTCAATCCATCGTGGTCCGAAGGCTGGATTGTGTTGTACTCATTCTATAAGCGAATACAAAACGCGGAGGGTGCTGAGTTTTGTTGGGACATGGCCAAGAAGTGGTTTGCAGAAAATAAGGACGACCCCAACGATTATTTCAGTACGACAGATGATCTAGCTTGGACAGTGGAAAAATTGAACGATAACATGTTCCTGAAAGCAGCGGGGCTTTTGCTGAAGATGAGATTGTACGAGGTATGAACTGTTATCCCATAAATTACTTTTTTTGAGACCTATTATTTCTTTTCCCAGCATGCAGAACGCGTCTTGCTTTATTCTCTCTTCACCCAAAAAGGGTACTGCAAATATTTGCGTGGTGTGATCGCTTATCTAAACAAAGATTACATAAAATCTTTGACATATTTACAATCAGCTGAAAAACTGGTGGGATTGGTAACGCATCAATAATCGCATCGATCATCGATCCAAAGTCATAACTGTTTCTTTTCAATGCAGGATTATGGAATTTGCTCCCTTATAGGACACTGCTACACGAAATTGAGCAATTTCGAAACAGCCCTCAAACATTACGAGGTCGTTCTGGGAATGTTCAATAGGCCTGACGACATCCACTTGGTTTCCATGAACGCAGCAATGGCATACGACGTCGCAGGAGACACTCAGAAAGCCAGACAGTTAGCTTTAGCGGTTTGCAAGATTAGTCCCACACCTCAAAGTTGGCTATTCGCCGGAGGCTTTTATTACAAACAAAACGACCTGCTGAGTGCTGAAGAATGTTCAATTCAAGCCAACTTGTGTGACAATAGATTGCCTGATCCTTGGGCGTACTTAGCGCTGATAAACTCCCTATTGAATAGTAGGCATCAATGCGATCTTTGCCTTACACAAGCTAAGAAAGTATACATCTAAGAATAAAGCGAAGAATAAAATTAATTAAAATATTTTCCCTTTCAGTTCAACATTGAAGATAAACCGCTTGTAAAGAACATTGAAGAAATGATAGAAGCATACAGGAAACATAACGGTTAATAAACGTGTGTTTTTATTATATATTTACTTCTACGTGTTTATTTATTAATTAAAAGAGTAAAAATAAATATTTTTTAAATTTAAAAGTATTTTTACTACCAATCCATAAATAACGCGAAATATCACTAGAACTCACTAGAAACGTCAAATGTAGAGTTTAAAGGTTATGTCTGCATGATCTGATAACAGAACTATCAAAAATGGAGCAAGACGAAGCGTACCTTCATACGTTCTTTACTTTTGTATCCCAAAACCATTACGACAAGGCAAAAGATCATATAGTAAGTAAAAAATTGAAGTTCTCAAGATATTGTTAATATCACATTCCATAATTTATTAATTAATTATAAATTTGCTGCAGGAAAAACATAAACATGTGAAGAAATCTGATCCTTGGTATGTGCTCCTTGTACATCTATCGCAGTTAGTTCTAGCGGAGAAAAGTTATATGGAACTTGAGTTTTTGCAAAGTAAAATCAAGGGCTTTTTACGAAAGGATGTATGAAAGAAATTTATTATAATTAAATTATTTGCTTAATTAGTATTTTAGTAATTTTAAATTGCCTATTTATTAAATTTTTGTTTTAGAATTCGTTAAAGTCTTTATATGAAAGTTTGAAGTATGAAGTGAAAAAAATTGAAGAATCATCCAAAGTTCACACTCAAGACAAAAACATGTTAAACTACTGCCAAAATATCGCACAATTTTTGAGTGCAAGATTGCAATTAATTGAATTGTAAGTAATAGAAATTTATACTTACTTTTTATACCTTTATTTGTTATTATTATTATAATCATCTCTTCTACCCCTAGTGTGTATTTCCTTATACTCAAACAGTGTATTTGCAATCATCAGATCATTGTGCATACAGAAGTCTATTATCCTCTGCCCATTGCGGTTCTTTTTCCCCTTTCACCATATTTACCCATCACGTCTTCACCGTACCGTTAAAGTCACCCAGCAAGTATAGGTCTCCGTTGTATACCTCGGCCGATTCCTGCAGCTCCTCTAAATACGTTTTTGTTCTCCAAATTGTCATCCTCATTGACGCCATATACAACCAACACTGTAATAAATCTTCCATTCCCCAGTTCCAACTCTATCCTCATAAATCTTTCTGAAATATACTTCCACTTCTTAACCATATTCATATTGTCCCTCGCAATAACAAAGCCTTTACTCTTGCCTTTGCTCTTTCGCTCTGTGCTACTCCACTATATAATAGCACTTGCTCGTTTCCCAATTTCACACATCCCCGCTCCTTCTTCTTAGTCTCTGTGACTGCTAGGAAGAGCACTTCCATTCGTCCAAATTCCTCTGTCAATTCTCATTCCTTTCCATTAATTGTCCTAATATTCCATGTATTATACCTCATTGTCCATTTATCGTGCTTGTCCCTGTCTCCATCCATATATCCTCCCCCATCCAGTCCTCTCTGCTTTAGTTTTTTGTACCAGTGGCCCTTTCTCCACATGTAACCAGTCCTCTGTTCTTCTCACTCCATCTAAACTCCTCTTCATCTATCAACAACTTCCAGTATCCTATCTTCGTTCTCTTTCCCTTCTCCCTTTGAGCCTTTGCAATTTTCCATATTTCCCCTAGATTCTCGCTTTCTTACAGTTAGGTCATTGTCCACATATATCCTTGTATCCTTCAGTTTGCTTTTATTCCTGATAACTTCCTGGTTCACTTCCCAAGATTCCATTTCCGACAGTATCACATGTCTCCTATCCTTGCTGCCCTGACTTGCTCTTTTTACTGTAACTCTTACATTCATCTTATTTGCAATTAGTTCCTCAACCACTTCGTTAGCATTTTGGTTTTCTACCGGTACTGCCCTAATAATCACATTCAGTTTTCTCCTCTCGTTTTCCTGCAAGTACAATTCTTCCTCAGGCTTTTCTAATCTTACTTCGATGTCCGGCTTCTCCATTTCCCAGCATGACCTCTTTAAGGGTTCTGCTTTCTTCTCTTAGGGCTTTGTTCTCCTCAGTGTTTCTCTGTACTGTTTCCACAAGTTTCTCCACCATCTTCTCCATTCTACTATAGTGTTCTCTCTCCCCAGTTCTCTGTTCCGCCATTCTCGCTGTCTCCACCCCCTGCCTTCCCGTCCAGGGCTTCTAGCCCCACTACAATCCTTCCTTTCCATCATTTTCTCGTCCTATCTCTCACACATTCATCACTCGTAAGTTTTCGTCCTTCCCCTTTTTCTTTTGCCTTTTGGTCTCCATTCCAGTTTTATTATTCTCATTTTGTCACTTGTCATTGTGAGTCCCAGCCAGCCAATTCTCTGTGACTAATTTATCACAATATCTTCTCCATTCATATCTTCGAGTATTGGTCCTAGTATAGTGCTTAGTATGTTTCTTTCAAAAACTCTTAGTTTTTCTTCTGTTCTAGTTACCCTTTGTTTTATATTAAAACTATCTGTTGGTCCAACTATTGTTTGCACGGATGCTTTGGTTTCTGTTATTGTCTCAATCTAGTCCTTCATTGGTAGTCCCATTTTGACGAGTTGCAAAATCATGTTTTTTCTTTTTATTTTATGAAAAGCTTGTTTGAATTCTATAAAGAGAATGTGCAGTTCTATGTTGTATTCATACATTTTTTCAAGGCTTTGCTTCACTATGTATATTGCATCTATTCTAGATCTTACACACTCGTAGATCGTACACTTGCACTCTAGTTTTAGTTGCAGTTCACACTTTTCCCTATCTCCCTTTTTGTGTATCAATAGATTTGTTCGTGTAGCCTTGCTTCTTCATATTTTAGAAATTCCGCAATTGGTCATCAACAGGTTATTTACAGTTCTTCGTTCTTCTAATGGCTTCTGTTAATTCCAGATGAGTCGGGTCATTTACAATCTCTTCGCTTTCTTCCTGCAGTCTCTTCATTCGGTACGTCTTCTCCACTGTATAGGTCCTTGAAATATTCTTTCCATATCATCTTTATCTGCTTTTCATTTTCTTATTTCATTGAAATATTACGCTATTTTAAATTTTTAGTTATGAACATGTATATTCTGTCGGCCACCAAAAAGTAATAAACTACAACGATTTAGTAACGCACATTGCAAATGTTATTGATCAAAACATGCCTTTGTTTGCCGACATCAGCATGACTTCGATAAAAGCTGTTTTCGGTCTGGAATGTGACATTCTTTCGAATTTGTTCAAAGCGTTAGTTGAACTACAAAAAATGCAGTTTCTACCGAGTTTAGTCTTAATCCATGGAGCCTACACCGGACTTGCTCTGTGGGAGAGTAAACTACAAAACAGAGAGGTTGTTAAAAATAAACGTTTATGCCCCTAATTTATTTTGTTTGAAAAAAAAAATCTGTTTTAGACATGGAAATTGGGATTTATTAAAAATGTGCAATGGCCTGCATTGTATCAGTGGCTATTAAAACTGAAAGGCTGTGTAATTAGTAAATTCAGCTTGTATTTTTATCACGTTTTATCACAACAAACAACACCGACCGATATGAAACAACTATGTTCCAAACTACAATACGACAGTTATCAAAAGTATGGACATTTATCATTTTTACTTGTTCTAGAAAATTATACTCTCAATGTTTTAGAATTGCATATTTTCATAAGAAGTACGATGCATCTGCTCTATTAGTTTCCGACAATCAATTTATTTGCGAAAATACTGAAAATGATTCATTTCCAATTATTGTTTCTTACCCACAAGTAAGTACTTAATATCCAGTTAAATTGAAAACATTTTAATTTAATAAACTAATTATATTTCAACTTTTAGAAAATATGCTCTAACTTAGATATGATTCTTCAAATGATAACTGATGACTCACAGGATCTTTCTATTAATGATACTATCCTTTTCAAATACATTGTACAGGTAAGCGTTTAATTATATATTTTAATTTTTGCACAACCCTATTTTTAAATTCATTATTAACAAAAAATATTTTGTTTTGAATCATATGACATGTTTGAAATTGGCGCCAGAAATTATTTACCAGTTTGAAAACCTAAAAAAAAATATTACCATTAGTACCACAAATCGCCGTTACGCGTGCGCCTTGTTGATTGCGCGTGCGCCATATTGTTTTCGCATAATTTCAAATTATCGCTTCTTATTTTAACATCCGACTAAACCTCACGTTTCAGGAACACTGCACCTACGTCCTGTGCACCATAGAACCAACGGTGTACCTCGTGTTAATCTTTGAGAGCAAGAAAACTGAGAAGGACCTATACATAACCAACTTCATTTCGGACCTGTGCGGTAACTTGAGGTGCTCGAAGGTGTTCCTCGGTCTGAAGGACCCCGTCAAGTAGTCCGATCGGACACTTTTCCGAAGGTTAGGCAGGCGGTCGTGTCGTTTTCCGTAGTTCTAACGTTATAAATAACCAATAAGTTTCCTGTGCTGTGATCATCTGTGATCCTGACATCTGTGGACGAAAAACAATTGGTGCATGTGGATTTGAGCATAATCTTTTTTCTGTCAGCCATTTTAAAAGTTTGAAACCAAATTCTTTTCACGCCCGTTTAAACAGTGTTAGTGCGTTAAGATGTTGCGTTTACGAAGGATCAACTTCCAGTTTGCGAAGGCCCTCATTCCGCGGCAGTGGAGCGACGGAGTCAAGCCGGCAGTCAAACCTGAAACACAGTTCGGCACGGATCCTTCAGGTAACCGCAAAATTATTTTTTTGTGCATGCTGTAATCGTTTTCTTCCAAAATATATTTACGGTTGAAAGTATTACTGCTTAGAGCAAAAATCGGAATGTGTGCATTTAAAGTGACATTTTTCCTTTGATTGACATTTTTCTGTTCTGATTGCTTTTGACAACATTATTTAATACTTCTTAAGAACGTATGATTCTACTAAAAAAAATAAAGCGTCTATACGCTTTTTTCTGTGTTCCTTTTATTATTATGTTTATCCAGTATACGAAAATACCAGAACGTGCGAATGAGTTACGATTGGGATCTATAAAGTTGTACTGTGACTTTTACATCTGGAAAAATATAGAAACGTAATGTCTACAATTATTCTTCTAAGGTTAATAAAAGACCGAAAGTATTAGTACTGAAATATAGTATACTTACTCAAGGAAGGAAGTAAAAGTTGCAAACTCAGCTTACTAATAAAATATAAATAAAATAGCATACAAAATAATTTAATATGGTAGACAAAATAAATCAATATCAGTTCCTATAAACGAATAATAAGTTAACTTGCAGCGTTTTATTGTTTTTGTGCAAATTAATGCTTGAAATTTGTAATAGTCAGAGCAAACGAGAAGTGAGAATAGCCAGGCAAATGACTTAAGGTGACCTGCTTAAAGAAACCGTTGATACATTCAATTCTTAATCACTTTTTATTAAGACATTTTAAAAATTAAGTACAAATAATTTTGTAAAAATAAGTACGATAAACAAACATTTTAGACCAAAGATAAAATACATTATAAATAAATTCAAAGTCAAGTTCTTTTGATTGGTCACATAATTAAACTTTTTCATAAATATCAACTTGTTTATTAAATTCATATTTCTGTCTAACTCCAGCCAACACAACCTTAGAAGATGGCAGTTTCCCAATAATAGATTTTTTATGTACGAAACTAACTTCTTCCATCAATTTTAAAAAAAACATCCTACTTTGTAGATTTCAAGCGCACAACTTCAATTTCATTTTCCTCAGGAAATGTACGCAGAATTATACAAACATATCTATAAAGAGTGCATTTGCGCTTGTCACCTTTAAATTCAACTAAAACATAATCTCCTATATTAATGTTGTTACTTTCAAACAATTCACATGGATCATTTTCTGCAGTGTCCTCGATAGTATATTATACAACGATCATTTAATGATAGCCATTAAGACATGAGTATGAGAATTACGACACAAGCGTTAGCGAGTGTCGTAATGAATACGAGTGTTTTAATGGCCATTAAATGAGAGTTGTATACATTATTTTTCTATGAGTAGATATTTTTCTACGACTAATGAAAAATAAGCATTATTTTCAAAATTTATTAATCATAAGTTACAACTGAATTGTAATGAAACACAGAAATGTCAAAAAAGTCTGAAAAATTATTCGTTTGATTTATAATTACATTCTGGATAGAACAATTATTAAAATGCAATTGCGGTGCTGCTAACAGTTTTGTACTAATATCGGTGGATGCCATTGTTGATGTTGACGGAATAATGTTTATTGAATTGTTGGTTTGACTGTATTCAATTGAATTCAAAATTTGATTTCCTATGTGGACCTTATGTTGAATTGATTCTTCAAAGTAGTTTTCGGCCACTGTTGTGGATTTCCATCCACCATGCCTTTTTAGTGAAGTTATGTTACCGCCAGCATCAATTAATATTGTGGCAGAACTGTGGCGAAAGCAGTGTACGGTGTATAAACTAGGATTTGGAAGATTTAAGTAAATAGCAATTTCTTATCCCATGTTTCCAAATTTGTTGATTCCTACGTTTTGTACAGTGCATTTTCCGTTTAAGTAATTGATAAAAAAAGATGGTTCATGGTTCATTTCTTGCAAATGTCATAAT